>JAGVVM010003660.1:0-34433 GCA_019149425.1 Psidium friedrichsthalianum
TTCGATCAAAAACTCTATTCACAATTAGCCGATCCCCCCTGACAATCACATCACTACACTTGTCTTGCCATTAGTCCACAACACTCCAGGCTCCTCTTTGAGCTAGCACATCATCATAACTATTAGCATAAATCTGACACTTTCTCCTCCTGAAGGAATTGCGATAACAGTGCGAACATATAAGTGAAGTCAAATTCTGCCCACATCTCCGTAGTTTCTCTAAAGTCCTTCACTACACACTGCACTTTTTCGTCTGTTGCAAAAATCATCAAGAACTGCATAATTTAGTGCGCCAGCAACCCTTAAATTCAATAATAAATTACTTTCACTTAGAACCTTAAGCTTCTCTCGACCTAATGTGCCCCAAATCGCATATGCCACAAGTCGACTTCCCCTCTAACAGATCATTGACGTTCTCCGCGGCTGAAAATCCGTAATCTCGTTCTCACCCCTGAATGCTCCTATCCGGCCCATTATGCTGACTTGCCTCCATTATTACCAAGCACCCAAACACAATTTTTAGGATACTAAATCTGAAGTAATACTGATTCACTTAGCTGAAATCCAAGACAACTTAACGAAATCAGATTTTTCTCAACTCTACAAAACAGCCTAACTCCAGTCAATGTCCTGCGCACAATCCCATCATGCATTTTGATTCTTACATTGCTAACACCTAAACATCAGCATTCAAAACATTGTTTCCTACATGCACTTACTATTATCTGTGCACGATAGGTAGTAACCAATTTCTTGTTTGGTGTAGCATGAAAAGAACAAACAGAATCACCATAATCCACCGCAAATAACGAATAATCAATGACATGACAATACAAAAATCAGTATTATCTGAATCACCCTCAGCTATAGCACTGCAAAAATCCACTCCCCACAGATCAACTTAAGTCACCACCTACCCCTGTCAGTTTTCAACTTAAGGCAATCTGCGATGTATTTCTCCTTTTAAGATACCCACTCTCGCCACAATACCAACAGAACAGCACCACCAGTCAGAGACTAAGGGTTATATACATGTTCCTACTATTCCTGTTAACACGATTACCTAGCTTTCCTCTATTTTTTACCTATTGTAAAAGAAAAAGATACAGATCGTCAGAGTCTACTGTTTTATGGATGCCAATCATAAGAATTAAATCTCGGAAATCCTTCCCCACCACTCCCCCCCCCCACCCGGCCCAATATTAAAAGTTAAACTTGTTGAATTCAGAAGAAATTACACACAGCCGGTAACAGTAGTATACAACTATTAGGCAATGAGGATAATAAAATCAAAGCACTACCTCATCTTCAAAGTTCAATCTCAACTAAAAACTCAATTGACTAATGATCATATTATTCATTGATATGATTAGTAACTGACGCCCACCTGTGCTCATCTTCAAATTAAACAGATGTCGCATCAAATAGATTTGTGATCGCAAAGGACTTCTCGTACATATCTGATAGGGCTTTCATCAAAATCCGCAGTGGTCTTCTCTTTGATGATATTAAACGCGACGTTATCAAGCCAACGTCAGCCGAATAACACCCACGCTCATCTATCCAGTAATTCCCAATCAACTGCTTTATCGTCTCTGGTTTCTCCTCAAAGTGTGCAAAGGTAGCTTCATTTGATAGAAATAATCCTAAAATCTGACATCTTCCAGAAACCAAAGTCCTATGCCCCTCAAATCTGTCAATTTCACTTTACTTCTTCTTCGTCATCGATTCACTTCACTTCAGCCAAACAAGCTAGGATACCAATTATTGCACGGAACAAGTGCCAAACAATAAATAGATAGGAATAAGAAAATAAATCGCGACATCAGAGACGTGGTTCAATCGTATTGAGACCTACAATTCACGGAAGAGCCAACATGAATTCCACATATTGATCAAGAGATACACGGAGATTACAAAATACACTCGATTCCCCTAAACCCGCATCTTCTGTTCTTTCTCTCTTTTTCTCTGTAGAGATGTCTCTGTCGGCATCTCAGACATGGCGGGATAGCCGCAGCCATTTTTGGTCTGTTTGCGAGGATGTAGAGGCTAAACCCAGGAAGCTCCATGGGCTACTTTCACCTCCTTCCCCCCGTTAGCAGACACTTGTTATTTAAGTTGTTTTTCTTGCATGGATTCGTCGACGCGTCGGGATGTAAGAGGAGAAGAACTCCCGCCCACCGCCTACGCGACACCTGGATGGCGTTTAATGTTGTCGTATGACGAGATATGAGGTAATTTGTGTTACGAAACATGGTTGATTTAACTTTTTGCTTCCAATGGTTTCTGCTTCGAAATAGAATGGTTTCTTCAGGATTTTTTCGTTTGTATTTTTGTGATGTGATCTTGCATGTGAAAGCTTGGTTAAAGCTTGCGAGGGAGAATGTCAGGAAAAATGGCATATGCACCGAGTTGTTAGCGTTGAAGTGTGGTTCATATTTTTTTTCAAGATATGAAAAGCAAGGGATTCGAGGGAGCTCCCGGCGAGTTAGAAGGGTAGTATCCCCTAGACACCAAAGGACTTTAATGATTTGAGCTCAGAATAACTAATAGTTTATAATAATTTATTCTCTTGTAATTTGAAAATTGCTAGTAAAGAAAAGAGATGTGTAATTATGTTGAATCCTTACTGAATGTAACTCTAATTTGTATTATTAAAATATTAATAAAATGAGTTTGGTCCATGAATTCATGGTAGGCGTCGGAAGAATGAAGACAAGTTCACAATCAGTTAAGGAATAACTATTGAAGCAGTGATTTCCTCCATGAAGATCACGAAGATTCAAGTGCATTAATAGTGTTTTTTTTTTCTTTTTGACTGACTGATAGGGAGGTGGCTTGAAGATTTCTTTTTGTATAGTATGAAGACTATAGTAAAAAGCCTTTGAAGAGATTCTCTACGTGAAGTTTGGGTGCCTTGTCTGCGTATTTTCCAGTTTAGTGATGAAGACTTTAATGTTTGTCTCTTGTCTTTTTACATTTATTATGTATGTTCTTTTGACTTTTGTAAGCTTATCTTTTCACTTTTTTTCTTTGCGTTGTGAACTTTTATTGTAAGTGTTATGTTATAAGAACGTGAGGGTGTATCTTGTGTTATGTGTATCAAAAAAAGAAAGAAACTCCAATAAAAGATCTTCTTCCTTTCGATTTTTATGCCCATTGTTCTAATTTCCAAAGTCACCTTATGGTTTTGGTTCCAACAATTTGAAGGTGAACCAAGAATAAACCTTAGTGTCAAGATTTCTCGTTGTCACTACTTTTTATTTCATTGTGATCGTACATCGCTTCATAACGCTAGGAGAATACTTTTTGATATGATATGGAACACAAATCGAGCACAAAGAGGAGTTAGGGGTTTGGGTTGAGACTAATCACGTTCGAGTTGATTTCACTTGTCTACAAGAGAAACGTGATTAATAATTGTGCCGTGCTTGTGCCCGGACACACTTGACACAAAATTTGACCCATATAACTCGTTTGAATTAACGGCTTGATGTGAAGAGGACCTGTTGACTATGAACAAGTTGTTTAATTTGATTTGATAACAATATGTTGATAGATTATTATTATTAATTTTGTTAGTGAAAGATTAGGATTATTGTTGGTTTTGAGCAAATTTTACAAAATATTGAGGATATATTGTGTCTGCGTTCATGTTGGCAAGTTAATTTCATGTCATGACAGGTTTGTCAACATGTTACTTTAATCGTGCTACATGAGTCATGTCATGTCAACCCGTCGTGCTCGTGCTTCGTAGGTTGATAAAACTAACTAATCGTGTTGTGTTCTGATTCACCTATTCTAGAATACCAACATGACACGAGGGTAATCCATGGAACGAACTAGTCCCTGAATGATATACATTGTACTTATGTTTATTTTTCACACTTTAAACTTTGGGAAAAATTCAAAAAAAAAGGACCCAAAGTGCCTTCGTTTTTTCAAATAAAGGTTTGAAGTGGATATTGTTTCAAAAAGGACTTGATCGAAGGGGCATTTCGTATTTCTACTTCTTTTTCTTTTTTTTGGTCATTTCTTTTTTTTTTCTTTTCACCTTTTCTTTTTCTTTTTTCTCCCCTCCCCTCCCCAGGCCATCGCGGGCCTTAGCTGCCCTTACCTAAACCAGTGTCAGCCGTCCTTAACCGGATCTAGTGAGGCTCGAGTTGGCATTAGCCTCACCAAATCCGGCGATGGCAGGGCAACCTCACGTAGGCGAGTGAGGGCTTCCTCAACCAATGCCGCCTACGTGAAGGTTGTATGAGGCTAGTAGTGGCAGCCTCGTCGGTGCAAGGGCAGCCCTCACCTGGGCTGGTGAGGGCAACCCTCATTGGCATTGGCCACTTGACACCTGGTGTCGCCAACTAGGCGAGGGCAACCCTCACCAAACGTCGTTTCGCCCGGGCTGGTATCGAGAAAGGGTAGCCCGACATCGGCTCAGCAAGGGCAACCAAGGTCGGCGAAGGCCTGGGCAGGGGAGCGGAAGGGAGGGGAAGGAGAAAAAAGAAAAAGAAAAAAAGAAAGGAAAAAATTCAAAAAATAAAAGACAAAAATGCCCTTCTGTTAGGCCCTTTTTTTGAAATAATTTGAGCACTTCAGGCCTTATTTGAAACAAAATTTCACTTCAAGCCTTTAATTTGAGAAAACGATGGCACTTCAGGCCATTTTTTGAATTTTTCCTTAAAACTTTCGAGACTTATCTAATAACACGAGATATCATAATCAGTTCAATTAATTTATCCGATAAGGAGCCACCTGTAGGCGACCTTAAAGGCTTCTCCAATGGCAAGATGCTGTGATTCTACGTACGAGAAAATCATATTCGAACCAAAAATTAGACCGTTCGGCCAACCCCATGTGTGAACTTTGAGGAAAATATGTTAGTGTAAACATAGTTGTTGCATAGTTCGACCGAAAGAAGGAAGTAGTTCGTATAGACTAATTATGACGTGTGCAATGTGTGCACAGTCCTTTTTTAATCGAGCGGAAGTGCGAAAAGTCTAATTCTCGTGCCGGAATAAAGGGAACTCTGGAATATATGACGACAGCCCTTGTTTTGTAGTATGTTTTTCATATTACTAGACGTATGTTTCCCCGGGATACGCACTGCTGACGTCATCTTGAATTAATTTTTATTTTCCAACTTCCACCAACTTTTAAAACTCCGTGTCATCCGTTTGCCAATTTTTTTTTTTGGCCTCTTACACGAGAACGTTGTTTTTGTTTTTCTTCTGCTCGGTTTGTAACGCTTGGTTTATTACCGGGGCTTACTTCCTGCTGTAAAATTTGACATTTTCTCCTCCTTTTAAGCGGAATTCCGTACAGTTCTTTGTCCTGTTGGAGAGGAATAAAGGACGTGAAGAATATTGTGATATCACGAAACCCTTTTTTCGGCCAACCGTAAGTATTTTCGTATGTTAATCTGAGTTCTTAACTACAGTTGAACATAAATTTGTTACTGAGTGAGATGTTGCGCTATAAAGTCAAGCAGGTGCTGAGTGTTCTTGATAAGTTGGAGACATGAATGTCTACAAAAGGTGACCAGAAGAATGTCTTCAGAAAGAATTCATATTATATGGACCTGCTATTGTCCTTTTCTAAGTTTTTTTTCTGATACATTTCAGGTAAAGTTTGTGGTTTTTCTTTTCTTGAATCATGAAGGCATTCTTGAAAGGTCTGGAGAGGGTTGGGCTTTTTTTTTTCCTTTTTCTAATCAAGACCCCAAAGGAATTGAAACTGAACTCCCCCCAGACTGAGCAAAAAGCTGCACAAGAAGACAACTGGGTTCAACAGAGCCTTATCGAGTATTTATTCTCTCTTCTTGCTGCAGTATAGTATTCTTCAGTTTCATCAGGGAGTGTTGAGTGAAGAGGAGGAAGATGGTGGGTGGAGAAGGAAGCTCCCTCAAGAGGTCTAATTCTCCATCCTCTTCTGTCGTCATGTCGATGGCCCATTCTCAGGATCGTCCGATTCGAGAGGCGATGGGAAGGGAGACCACCGGATGTCGGCTGTACTGCCCCCCGGGGATAGTGAGCCAGCGGCTGTCTGGGGTCAGGCTTATGTTCGATCCAGGAGGCCCCGGCTCCGTTGGACCCCGGATCTTCATCAGTGCTCATGCATGCGGTCGAACAGCTAGGCGGAGAGGATAGTAAGGCCATCTAACTTAACATCGCCAATTGGCCATATAAAATGTTTTTTTTTTTTTAATGATGTGGGAATGAACTAAAGGAAGAAGATCTTTTATTGGAGTTCCTTCCTTTTTCCTTACCAAAAAAAAAAAACTAAATGTTTCCCGCGGCGACCTGTTCTTGCAGTAGCGACGCGAAGATGGTTCTGGAGATGATTCGTGTGAAGGGACTTACTATAACTCATGTGAAAGCCATCTTCAGGTGTTGCGTTTTCACTTAATCCTGCACTGTTTTTCTCTTATAGCTGTGCCAGAAAAATGACAACTTCTAATCCTTTTAAGATGTTCATGCTGATTTGAGTACTAATGGTGCTATTTCTGGGAGCAGATGTACAGAGCGTGAGCGTGAGCGAGATCATCAAGGTTATCTTACCACTCTGCAACGTTTTTATGCATGTTCTTGCAGTACATAAGTAGGTTGGCCCTAAAGACACAATTGTTTCTCTCACCAGATACCCCATCGTAGAATTTTACTCTGTGTTTCGTCTTTATTAGTTTCAACGAAAACGACGCCACAGTATCTAAGTAATATTGGCTTAACTCTCCAGAATTGGCATTTTTTTAGGTGATTATTAAAATTGCCAAAAACGTGTGCCACCGCAATTTCAAAGTTCAACTTGTTATTCCTCTTACAATTTACTTCCCTCAAGTCACTTTAATGTCTTTGGATTGTGACTCCTGTGCGTCGCATGCCGAGTTTCATGGGTTGACCGGTCAGTTCTTGCCCAGAGTAGATCTGCCTGCTCCTCATGACCCATCTCAGAAGAAATTGGTCAAAGAAAGCGTTTTAATGTCCAAGCGTTTTAATTTGTATGCATTGAAATATCTTACTTTTCCAATTCCGATCTAATTTGAAAACGTTAGAATCTTAAGTGACTTGTTTATAATAGCTCCTTTGTTTATGCCATGCTACAACCTGTGAAAAAGCCGAGAATGTGATGGAATAGAACTTGTTTGTGTGATTTGGGAAGCTATCTCCTGCAGAAGCAGAAGTGCGGGAAGCATGAATGAGGGGGGTCGGAGTAAGACATGTTCGGATCATCTTCCTCACTGGGGTGCGATCTGCCACATCACATTACTGGCACCAAGCCACAAGGTCGATCTGACAATGAATAACTACATAACCAGCTATAGAATCAGGGATATGATAACTCAGGCGGCTCGTTCTCCAGAACATCAGCATGCTCATGAAGGGGTTCGTTAACTTATTTTCTGATTTATCTCGCACGTTGCTCGTGGATCGTAACTTTCAATCGTATTAGACTCAAAAGTAGTGATCTCATGATAAACTCAATGAGCTATGTGAGAATGCGAACTGTAATATAAGAACGAATAACTTGACTACTAAAATATGTGAGAAACCTAACTACTAAAATATAGATTACCACAACATTATTGCCAGAATGTAATCATGAAGTGTCATAGTTGAATTTATTAAAATGTGAGAGAAGCCTAACTACTAAAATATATATTACCACAACGTTATTGCCAGAATGTAATCATGAAGTGTCATAGTTGATTCCGAATATCACTTACTTTCAACCAGGAGATCCGCAATTTACACAGATACACACAGAGAATAAGAATCAACCATGAACATGACCAGACACACCCCACTTTTCAAGTGCGCAGCAACATATGACTGGAGAGAATTTTCTTGGGCACACTTTCTAAACCTTTTGGCATCTTCTGTATATTTTCAGCTATGAGACCAGCAGAGGATGGAATATTGAAACATCAGCAGGCAAAGGATGTCCAGTTCTTACATCATCTTCAAGGATCTGTTCAAAAGCTGCAAATCCCAAGTGACATCTCTCTCTCTCTCTCTCTCTCTCTCTCTCTGATGGGCAGGCTCTGAAGAGGGTTTTTATCTGATTTCTCAGGAGAGGGAGGGAAAGGAAAGAGCATTGGAACATGCTGAGACTGAGAATGCATGCAAGAGCAATCATGGTGGAGAAGAAAATCCAGCTAAGAAGAGGATGGTTGATTGCGCATCAATGATCACTCTAGCTCTGAACTCTGCAGTTGAGGAAGTGTCTTTGGATCTAACTCTTTGATCTGATCTAAGTCGTATAGCTGACTGAAGTTCTTTTACTTATGTTGGAACTTTGTTATGTGGGGTATATAGTTTAAGCATCGCCATTTTCTGACCTGGACTTCCCTTCAGTTCATGTGGGTGACAATACATTCACATGTATGATAAATAAAAGAGATGTTCATACTCCATAGTACCTCAAGCGCCTGCTGATGCATTCTCAAATTGCACTCAAAAAACAAGAGTTGATTAGCTTTATTTCTGTTAATAGGCTCCTATGTGATGGCGAATCGATACCACAACCCCCAAAATGGATATACAATTCCCAAAAACAACGTTGCTATCCTCTGGTCAAGAAGGAACTTAGAAAAAGTATTCGTTTCTCTTGAAGAAATGCAATTTATGGTTTGGGTTGCTCAATCAGGAACTTTGGCAAAAGTTCGCTGTACGTACGATAAACAGTCATCAATGGGCTTTAAGGCTAGCAACCCCGGAAAATGAGTAGCTATCTTCGGTCCAGGAGCATTGACACGTGAGATTCGAAAAGGACTCAAAAAGGGCCTTCAAATTCCATTGATATGTTACTAGCGTTTGGTTAGAGGCTTATATCTCCTTTTGCGAATTCAATTTCTGGAACTACATCGAAAAGTAAACCTAAATCCTAACTTACCATTGTCTTCGTAACGTATCCGGTTCACCCATCAAAAACCAATGTACTTCTAGCGAAAAAGGAAGATTTTGGCTTCGAACTCGATCTTAAAATTAGATGCCAAACAGTTGACGAAAACCCTAAAACTCGACCAATTCGCGGCATATGATTTCTAGATCGATGGTCATATGTCTCAAGGCTTAATGTATGGTCCTGGTCACGAGATGACGAACAATGGAAAGTTTGCCTTTTTCTCTGGAAGCAGCTGGGTCTCTATCCATACTTCAGCTGTGTGCCGTATACTTAAGCACGGACAATGGGTGATCCATGGAGGAATGTGAATGGCTTTAAAGCCCTTCTCAACTGTCACCTTCCCAATTTCCTCTTTATAAATTCCTCCAACGTGAGCACCTTGACATACAAAACAGAGAAAAAGGAGGGAAAGAATTCTCTGTTTGGTTCAAAGAACAATGACTCTTGTTGCTGCTAAAAACATTCTCTCGGTGGTCCTATTTGGTGCCCTCATATGCACCACCAATGCCAGTAGGAAGCTGCTCGTGGGGAATGGCCAAGAGGGTTCGTCGCTAAATGAAGAGAAAACGTTCTTCGGTTACGGCGGCGTTGGTGGGGTAGGCATTGGAGGAGGCGGGGGTGGCTTTGGCGGCGGCGGGAGCGAACTGGGCGGAGGCGCGGGATATGGTTATGGAGCCGGAGCTGGAGGTGGGTTTGATCCGGGGTTGGAGGCGGTGGTGGAGGAGGGTTCGGCGGCGGTGGCGGAGGCGGCGGTTTAGGAGGTGGATATGGTGGAGGTGCAGGAGGAGGAATTGGGGGTGGACTGCCTTGAAATTGCTTCACAAGTTCATTGGAAACTTATATCTCCATCAACTTGGCTTCTTCCTACTTAATAAAGTCTGGGTTTTGCCCTAATTAAAAAAGTTCCCCTGGTGTAACAATTTATGTGTGCTTCTGTCGTTGATCTTCCACAATCTCTATCATGTAATAATTTGGCCAATAATAACCATTGATCAAGCTTCTCAAATTCATTAAATATTTCTCGTTCACACATCTTTATAGCTTCATTATTATATAATATGCTTCTAAGGAGTTATTAATCCAAATTAAAGAAATAATTCATTGAACAAGCTTGGTAAAAATTTTATTATGAATAAACAAATTCTTATGTAGCTAATAACTACATGGATATTTCATTCTAGCAAAAAATAAAAAGAAAAAAAAAAAAAAGAACTATGTGGATATTTCACCAATTGGGTAATTTTTTTTTAGAACATCAAATCCAATGTTGTTTGATTCATATATTTAGATGCACCACCTATGATCCAATTGAAAGGTATCCCATGTAAGCAACAATTGTAAATATGTAAACATTACTTAATGGACAATGTTATGTCCGGTTTAAGCTGTTTACCAATAAAAAAAATCTGCCTATGCCTAGCTAATCGAGGAAATCCAAACTTTCAATTGGTGGATCTGATTGAAAAGCTTCTTTCCCCAATTACCACGATTGACCAACTTTCTTTTCCCGATTCATCTAGGTTACTAAGTGGTGCTTTTCATAATTTTTTCTTCGATATGATGAAAAGGCTCCGTTTGTTTCGTGAAAAATGAAAAATCGTAATATATATATATATATATATATATATATATATATTAAAAATGATCGCTTGCATTGCTTCGAAAATGAATGGAGAAATATTTTCATCATCTATGAAAAATATTTAGATATAAATTATTGCCGTTAATAAAAATATTTTTCGTTAACTGATTATTTTAGACGGTACAATAGATTATTTTCAGAAAATATTTTTTAAATCATCTATTTTTCTCGAAATAAACAGATACCAATTTAATCCAAACCGCATACACGATTTCCATAACAATAGTTACCATCTAATAAAGCTGAAGAAAAGGATATTTGGGCATGCCTCTAGCCAATGAACTCGCTTTTGTATAACCAAAAGCCCATCGAGCCCATTAACAAATTACTTGTGGACCGTCTTACAAGCCCATGACGATTTTTGCAAGCCCATAAGTAAAATAAAATGGAAAAAAATTTGCAAAATTGAAAATGAAACGTGCTCCCTCTTGCGCGCCTTACGCAGTTGCAGGAGCAAAACCTAAAACCCTAGACACAACCACCGTCCCCGGTGCTTCCCTGCGCTCACTCGAACCGCGGGGAAATCCTAATTTAACCTCAATCTCTCACCGGCACAGTTCGGCTCTCGGCAAGCGGCGGCAATGGCGGACGTGGTGCAGTACCGGCTCGAGCGCATGGTGGACGAGCTCGACGACCTCGAGCGGCGGGGCCTCTTCACGCGCCGCGAGATCGCGGAGGTCGTGAAGCAGCGTCGGAAGTTCGAGTACAGGCTCAAGAGGCCGAGCCCGCTCAAGGAGGACTTCCTCGCCTACATCGAGTACGAGAGCCAGCTCGACGCGCTCCGGAGGCTCAGGAAGAACACGCTCGCGCGGGAGGCGAGGAAGAAGATGAAGAAGTCGGTTTCCGATTTCGCCGGGGTTGCGAGGATCATTGAGATTTATAGGATGGCGGTGATGAGGTATAAGGGAGATATTGATTTGTGGTTTCGGTACTTGGAGTTTTGTAGGGTGAGAAAGAACGGTCGGATGAAGAAGGTACGGATTTTTGTTTGAAGGCTCGTCTTCATATTGGCTGCGTAGTTCACTATGTCACATATAACTTACCTCAATTTCTAGTTGAAAGTTAAGGGAAAATCGACTGAGGTTCGAACTTCAGTTTTGAAATTGTTAGTTTTGTTCAGGTGGTTGGCTTGTCAGAGACATTATTTTATTGGGTTCCTCATATGTTTTACGTTTGGGCTTGTTGATGAATGAGGAGAATGAAGAATGAATTTTTTAGTTAAGAGACAGTTATTCTTTTTTTTATTTTGTTTTTTTGGTCGAAAGAGACAGTTATTCAGTTGATACAAATGTGGAGCAAAGAATTTGAAGAATTTGACTAGGGTAGGGACTTAGAGAATTAAGCCAAATATGTTGTGAATGCTGCTAAAAAAGCCAGCCTCCATTGAAATGGAAATCTATGGGCTGGGAGGCATGGACAGGTTGTTAATAGTGCTTAATTAGCTGAATCCAACACCTGGGAAAGTGTAATGAGAACTCTCGTCTTTTCGCAAAAATAAAAGATCGAGAGTTTGTAGGTACTTTTATATGGTGCGGTCTTTTGACTACATGTTAGAGGACGAGGTACCTTTGGTTCTTTTAGTTCTTCATAGACGAATGGACGAAGAAGTGCTTTTCTTTATTTTTTTGTTCCCATTGGCTTACATGGTGGAAAATAATTCATGCTGTAGAAGAGGAGACAACTTCGGGTATTGCACATTTTGTAGACCTTGGATAATCTACTATCGCAATTGTAGATGCTAGAAGCCTAGTTTTGGAAAAAGAGGATGCTTTTCAGTTGTAGAAAAACGTATTGTGTCTGCCTTTCATATCTAAAACTAAAGGCGAGAAAAACACTAGTTTAAATGGAATGCTGTTCGATTGGGATTGGGATCTGGAAGTCGATCAAACTTATCCAACAAGGAGAAGAATCTTTCTTAGAAACTTTGAATGATTGGAAGTGCTTATAATCCCTTAGCTTACTCCACAATCACAGGGAAGCTTATCAATGCCCATGCTTTTAGTGCTTGTAAACATGCAGCAACTCAGACGACTGTTCTTTGATAGCGAAGATATGTGTTAAAATGCCTTCCGTTATTAGGATACTCTTTCCTTCGTATTTTAAAGAAATATTCATCCATTCTGTGTATCTATAGTAATAGCGTTCTGGGAGAGCCAGAGCTGCTGCTTATGGGCAGAAAAGGCTATAATGGCCTATTTGAAACAATAAGCTCTTATAGTCTGTTTCAAGTTTATTGTCTTCTGTAGTGTTTCAAAAAGATAGTACTGTGCACTGTATGCTTTATTTGCTAAGCTGTGTGGACCTGAAAGATTTACATGATGTCTGGCTGTATCTGGTCGACTGATTTACTGCATAAAGATGTCCTTTATTTAGCCTCAGCTTCTCTGCAGGCCCTTGCTCAGGTGATAAGATTCCACCCAAAGGTTCCGGGGTTTGGATTTATGCTGCGGCCTGGGAATTCGACCATAATCTAAATGTTGCAGCTGCTCGTGCACTTATGCAGAGCGGTTTAAGATTGTGTCCTACGTCAGAAGATCTATGGGTGGAATATCTGAGAATGGAGCTCACATACCTTAATAAGTTAAAGGCCCGAAGAATTGCTCTTGGAGAGGATAATGGGACTTTGATTAACAGTCGTGAAGATAATAATGAGAAACAGTGGAGAAATGAGAATCAAGATCTATATATGTCTCTTAATGAAGTTAGAGATATTGGTGATGGATCAGATGGTCAAAATGGGGAAGCTGAAAAGAAGGTAGATTTGTTTCAAAAGCAAGGGTTGGTTATTCTTCAAACTATTTACAGTGGTGCCGTAGAAATGCTTCCCTCAAGTTTGAGTCTTAGAAAACGACTGTTTGAGATATTAGATTCAATAAACTTGTCAGATTCAGAAGAACTGCAACAGAAGGTACTAGGTGACATGAAGAGAGATTTTTCCACGGACCCCGAATATTGGGACTGGCTTGCAATACATCAAATTACTGATTTTGAGAGTTTACAAGATATAGATGAGGAGAGATTGCATTCTGAGGTGCAAAAGGCAATCAAGGTACGTTATTTGTGACCTTGAGAATGTCCTCAATTAGCAAAAATCTTGTTGCGATTATTTGACTGATTGCTTGAGATTCATGTTCACCAACAGATACCAAACAGTGGATGTGCTTGTGACTGCTTAAGCATTACCTTTGTTGTTTATGCAGATCTATGAAGAGGCGTTAGAGATTCTGCCTTCCCCTGAGCTGTTTAATCTGCATGCGAAATTCT
This sequence comes from Psidium friedrichsthalianum, assembly GCA_019149425.1. Taxonomy (NCBI): domain Eukaryota; kingdom Viridiplantae; phylum Streptophyta; class Magnoliopsida; order Myrtales; family Myrtaceae; genus Psidium; species Psidium friedrichsthalianum. The sequence goes on from JAGVVM010003660.1 coordinate 13,811, forward strand.
TTATGGATGTCATTGCGCTGAAAGAAGGAAATATCGAGAGATCTCAGTCATCTGGACATATGCATAGCTATATATCGCAACTTCTTATGTTATATGAAAAGGCTGAAACAATGGAATGCCTGGATGAGGATCTTGCTTGCAAACACGTCTCATTGTGCTTACAATTAGGAAGACTGAATGAAGCCCGTGATATGGCAGGAAAGCTTTGCAGCGGAAAACTGTCTGATTCTATGCAGTTGTTGCTCCTAAGGGTCTCGGTAGAACTTAGATGTCTTACAAAGAATTATGCATCCTTGGATAAAGCTGATCTGGTTTCCATTTTTGATCTTCTGAGAAACGTTTTGACAAAAGCCTCTGTTTCAGAAACCAAGCAACTGTGGTTATTGGTAAGTCATAACTTCCAGAACATTCTCATATTGGATGCTTCAAATTTCTGTTGCATTTGAGTAATACTTAGTTTTATCTGTTGATGCTGCTGGACCTCATAAGTTTTGATTAATTAGTTGAAAGCTGTGAGCCCTGCGTATTTACCATACTTCTTTGATGTAATATGGCAAGAACGTGTTTCAATTAGATGGTTGCTCACCTAATAGTATCACTAAACCTTAAAAAAACAGTTTTGTCCTTCCACAGATGATATCGCCTTTCAATATCTGTTCATGTTTTCTCATTCTTTCTTAACCTCAGGTCTTTTTGGAGAATTGACTGGTTCTGCTCTTTTCTGTGGTTACAAAATTTTAGGAAATTGTGATAATCTTGGACTTTGTCTTCTGCGAAAGTAGGGGCATGTCCTAAAATGAGATAGTAGTTTAAGTTACTTGTCTAAAGATTCTTTTTGCAGTTGTGAACTGGATGCTAGCAAGCCTGTGAATTTTCTCTTTAATACTTGGGAACCATCAGGTGCTTGTTCTCATTATAATTCCTGCCTTTTGTGCTGCAATATGTATATATTTGAAAGAGCTGGCCTAATTTCTTTGACTATTTATATGACAGGCTCTCAAGGTTTTCGGTAATCAAAAGCAATACTTCGACAAGCTTGTGGAGATCGCTTTTGTTGCTCTAGCTAAAAATGGAGCCAATGAATCTGAATTTTCGCTTTCTTCAGTGATTGTTAATTTTGTTCTTCAGAAAGATGGGGTTGACTGTGCTAGAGAGATGTACCGACGGTATGTACATATGTTATTGTTATGTTACTCTTACATATGTGCTGTTATAAAATAAATCCACAACGCAGCCTGTGTCGTGGTTTCAACCCTCTTGAAGTCCCTAATCTTTTGGGTTTTTGGTGGATTGCAGATTTCTTGCTCTTCCTCACCCAGAGGCTGCATTATACAAGACTTGCATTGAGCTGGAGATGAACCTTGCTTTTGCGGGTTCTAAAGATTGTCTTTCTAGAGTTCGGAAGATATATGAAGCTGCTCTCACAACTTATGACCAAAGTGTAGATTTGTGGAGAGCTTACTATACTCTGGAGAACAAGGTGAAGTTTGCTTCGCCCTGCTTTTCTTGCATGCGACAAATATTCAATCCAAAGTACAATGTGACTGAAATCTCCAGTTAATCACCCTTATCATGTGCATTTGGTGATTAACTTAAATCTGTGAAGTCAGAATTAGTAGGTGTTACAAAAGTATGTTGAAATTAAACCACGGCTAATTGAGAGTCATGTTTTCCTCCAACCCTAGTTTGAGGAAAGTGCCACCAACCATACCTCTTGTTGGTGGGTTATGAGCAGGGACATCATCCACATTTAATTTTGGTTAAGTGTAATCAACCAATCAGAGGTATTGTTGAAAGGAGTTTCCTCCAACCTGCATGTAATAATTTATCAGACCAACTAAGTTTTATGATTATCCTGTCCATAGTGTCCTAGAATTAAGTTTAACTTCATATTGGTTAGATAGCATAGGTGCAATGTTCCCGTTGAGTGAATACTCATTTGTTTGCTTGCTTTAGATAAGTCTGAACAAGTGGTTTGCTGCTTGCGCTTACTTTCTCCACGTAAGATAATTTGTTCTATTCTCTTGGTGCCCAAGAGAAAGGAAAATATCTGACCCCTCGTGGGTGGGGCGTAATGAAAGGACACTTTCATTTATCCTGGATATGTTTGGACAGTCGTGTGCTTACAAGGATATCACTCTTTTGCAGATGGGAACAGCAGAATCCGCAACGGCTGTGTACTGGCGTGCTCGGAAGATATTAAAAGATGCTTCGACTATCACTAACCTTCCGCGTTTGTGATTGTACTCTAAATTAATTATTACGTCTATTATTTGATAGTAGGTACAACGTTGTAAATGCAATTTTGACCACAGTTCTAATGCGATTTTGTCGCTTGGCTAAAGGTACTTACTTGTCTACAAGACGTTGCCTCTTTCACTTGTCTAGGACACGGCATACAAGCAAAAAGGGAAAGAAAAAAATGTTTCTGTATGAGGTTTCCCTGGTTCACCCGTACGAGTTCAATTTTCAGTCTGCTCAGTTTTGGTGCATGGAGGGGTTAAGACGGAGCGATATCAGATAGCCCAAGGTCACCATTGGCAGTGTGTGAGTCAGCCTGAGAATGCGGGAACTCGGCGTTCGGCACAAAGAAATGGCCGTGAGTCTCTTACCTCTTCCTTGAGTAAGTCCCTGGTAGTTGGTGGTTGGTCAAGATGACCGAGCGTAGAATGATTTATCTGTATTATGATAGAACTGGCGTTAATACCTTTCTTTTTCTTTCTATAATCATCTGGAAAATAATTTGGGGTTTGCCAGACGCTCTGAACGATTTGGTTTTACCTAATCAAATTCTATTAGAGCAGGAAAAATCGACAGATTAACTGCAGCTATTATGACTTCTTCAACTTGAATTGGTCTCATGGGTCACTGACCCGGCAATGGATGACCAACTCTTGGTTCTGCTACTGAAATTTGTTCCTCGTCGTTGGTACAAGCAAGCGACAGAGGGTATGTGCCGTTGACTTCCGTACTGTGCAGCAGCAGTCAACTATGCGCTTTGGTTCAAGTCACCGAATACGATATGTTATTGCCGGTCATTTCATAATCCTCAGCATTTGTCAAAACTCGATTTTCAACATTTTTGAACAACTCTTGCCAGAACTCCGGAGTGAAAGCGCGTCCTGGTGCATTGGGCTCGGGAATCGATGATCGTGCGTTCGATTCTTGTTCCGGTGAAGTCATATGTAGATGGGGAGCCATGGGAGTTGGTCACTGGGCCGATTTCTCTTTAGATAGTCGGTTAATTATGGTCAAGCCCAAGTATTATAACTTCGTGTTGATATTACGAAAAATTTCAAATTGATATATCTGTGATGTATTTATTCTAGACTATTTTTTTAACCCAAAAAAATTCAAATTGATGTACTTGTGATAAATTTATTTTAACCTATTTTTTTATTACCAAAAATCCTAAATTTGTATATGTAAGATAAATTTATCTCAAACTGGTACACTAGTGATAAATTTATTTTCTATTATTTTTTGTCAAATTTTATCATCAAACTACTAAATTAGATGACACGTGACGGTTGATAGATGTACCTATTTGGAATTTTTACCTTTTGTTTGTCACTGTTATATTGGTTTGAAGTTTTTGTAATATTAACTCAATTTAACAGAAACTAACATGGGATAAATTTGTCATTAATGCATTAGTTTGGGATTTTTTACGGTCAAAAATTAATTTTTGAGTGAATTTGTTACAAATGTATCAATTTAGGATTTTTGGTAGTCAATATTTATTGTGGGATAAATTTATCATAGATATGCCAGTTTGAGATCTTTTCTAGTCAAAAAAATTAGTTCGGGGTAAAATTGTCACAAGTATATCAATTTTGGATTTTTGGTAGTATTAACCCTATAACTTGTACTTCCCAAAAAAAAAAACCTATAACTTGTAATACAAGCAAGAAACGCGTGAGCAAATCATTCCTTGGTACAGACCAAAAAAAAAAAAATTCATTCCTTAGTCTATTAAAGTACGTATCTGTCATATTTATCACTCTAGTCTCTCTTGCTTGTCGAATCGCGACTCGAACAATGAAATTCTTTTTTTTAACACCAGAAGTTACTCTAATAACAGTATTAACTATAGATATGCGACAATCACTTTTAAAAAAAAATAATGAGAAAGGTCGATATCGCTATAAGTCTCTGAATTTCCATCCAATGTCACGTAAAATTCTAAAATTGATATGTAAAAAGAGGTTTCAGCAGAGGAAAGTGTATATTTGAAGTGATTGAGCAAAGACAAAATACTCTGTTTATAATGACTCTTACATGTATGAAAGGAATCGCATTTTTTTTCTTTTGGTAGTTTCAAGTGAACATTTGACGTGTCCGAATCCAGGTATGTACTTTAAACTTCTCCATCCAACATTAATTTCACCTAATTGGTGTTCATCTCTGCAAATTTTATTGACACCAAGTAATATGGTTGATTAAAACAGTTAGGGATCTAATTGAACGAATTGAAAATTATTGTGTTGGACAAAATTCATGGACTACTAATGTAATCATCCCATTTTTGTCAGATAAGTACATAGGTGATTTTCCTTTAACTCGGTTAATAGACATTTCTTGCATCGCAGAGGATATAAGTAGACATCTCAAACAGGGCCTCGGGCTATTAATGGTTCGACTCAAACTAACCCATTAGTCCGTTTATGACCAATTTATTCATAATGACCCATACCGGACCCTGTTCATGCTCAACCTATACTTGATCCGTCCCATATTGCTAATACATTTCCATAATTATCACATTCTAAGAAAAATTGTTTCTTATAATTTTTTTAAAAAATATATATTGTTAAAACGCATCCATGCGATACAAAAAAATTATACTACTAAACCCATACGCATTCTGACCCGATCCATGCCGGGAGAAAAGGAAAAAAAGAAAGAAAGAAAATAAAATGGGTTAAATCCACTAGATAGTGAAAGGCTAGATTCCCCTCATATGAGTTATCCTAAGTGGGTTTCAAATGGGTTCACAATGAATCCATTTATAAATCACTTATTTTAGGCTCTTTATTTTGTTGGCCCATTATATCGCTTGCGAAATTTGTTACGATCCATTTATAATCCATTTAAATGCTTGTGGATTATTAAATGAGTTTTGGACCCATTAAGATAGGTCTAGGTATAAGGTAACCAAAACAATGGAAGATCGAATTTAAATTTTTAATTCAGCTCTCATTACAACAATTAATGGTACTATGACATGAGATTAGCTGCTACATAACATGAAAAGTTCTCATGTATATGTCTGAGGGAGGGGGAAAAAAATCAAAGAACTAAAGAATGATATTCAGAAAAGCTTGCTCGCAAATTCATCCACATTGGTCCCATAATCTGTCGAGGAATTTGATTTTCTTGCCAAATCTCTGAGCTGTGACAAGCTTCTTCCCAACTTGAGAGCCACCTTCAATCTGAACATCTCCCCATTTTCTCTTCGGTGCACCTCTCTCTCCACCAGCGTGGATTCAATCGATTCCTCCAGAAGCCTGAAGAACCCTGCGCAGTTCCTGTACATCTCCACCACCATGCCCACCTGACCACCGTGCTCGAAACTGTTGACCGCCCCGGCCATCGCGCCGCCAGCGACAGCCCCACTGCCGCCCACGGCCGGCCCATGGGCCCCATGAGCGCGGAGCCGAGGGCCGCGATCCCGGTTAGCAAAGGCCCGAGATGGCCAGGGCCCTGTTGATCTTCAGGGCCAGATTCCCTAGCCTCATGTAGTCCTCGGAGTCTTTTCTTTTCAACACTTGAAGAACAGCTCTCATCTCCAATTCCAGTTCCTCACTCCACCCGTTATTTGTCTGTTCCGCATTTTTCAGAAGATCATCTGTCTTTTCTCTTTCCTCGCGGGAAATGTCCCTCTCTTTTGCTTGATTATCATTACCATCATTTGAGTTAGGCCACCAAATGGCCGGCTCGAATTTCTCGGGAAATTTGTCGAGCATCGATCCGAGTAACGGAAGAGGGTAAGCTTTATCGAGAGCCAAGATCTTCTCCATTATTTCGTGCGCGTCAGCCTCTGTCACGGAGTCACCAAGTACATCGAGCCTCGACTCGACCTCGCTGTACAGTTGCTTGAACAATCTCACAGAGTTGCGCTGCTCTTCGGCTAGCTGTGAGGGCTGGATCTTGTTCACCACAAGCGACATCCCCGTCGCCGCAGAGAACAACAAGGCAGAACACAATTTCAAAGCCAAGAACGCCGAACTCGAGGAGGAAGTCGTCGGTCCTCCCAAGGCGGAGACGATCACAGCAAGCGCGGAGATTGTCGTGGCGGTTAAGGTCATCATGTTGATGGAGCTGAGGAGGAGGTGGTTCCAGTTGTTTCGCTGCTCGCAAATGTTGTCGTGCATCTCTATCCTGTCGGATATGGACGCCAAGAGCGCATGAAGTTGAACCCTTGCAAAAGAAGTATGACCAGCATACGCTGAGGCACCACTTTTGCATGGCCCATGCAGTGCTTCATTAAACACCATTTTGCAACCGGCGTGGTTTGCCTCAACCGACGTCGCATCGAGCATTTCTGGTCGGTCGGCTGTTCCGATAGTGATTTTTATTGGGTTCGGAACCGACGGACGTAGTTTTTGAGGCCTTGAGAATCGAATGGCGGCATCTATTCGCTTCAAAGTACGAGGATTAGAAGAAGGGAGGGAGAGAGTTGAAGATAGAGAAGCCATTTGAGGGGAGCTTTCTCCTTCTCTTGCTTTTTCTTCTTCTGCTGTTGTTTGGTTGATGTGTTTGATGGACTCTGTAATTACTTAGACTGGATTATATAGGAACGCAAACACGGATCAGATGAAGCATATAGTGAAAAAGAAAAGTAGGTGGAGAGGGAGAGAAGGAGGAGAAGGGGTCAAGGTTTGAAATTATTATGAATGAAGTTGACTCCGCCCTTGGGGCTTTGACCAGTTCATGTGGTTAATTACACTTTCAAGTTTTCAATACGGCATTTGTTCAGATATTGCGGTTCAACCTAGGACTTACGAACATGTCTACGGCAGAGGAATTCCGTCACTTCTTGATTATGAGTTTCATTTAGGTTCAAGCATCATGCTGAAGTCAATCTATCAAAACATTATTGTACATACATACGCATGTTATACCCTAATCGAAGTTTAACTAAAGACAGATAATGTATGTTATCGTTGTTTCGGACAGCATCTTCCCGCGTTGCTTTGCGTAGATCAAACTTTTCGCTCCCTAGGGTTTGAACACAAAATCTCCCAAAAAAAACGAACCAACTGGAGGGTAAGATGTTTTCAAGAACCAGTTTGAATGGAGGATTGGTTCAAGAACCAGTTTCGTACGTTATTGTCATAGCCAAAAGCGTTGCTCGTTCTCGTGGAAAGATTGGCAGTCAAAGGCAACTCCTGATCTACCTTTCAGTCCATTAAAACCAAAAGAGAAGTAACCACATGAGACCGACTACACATGGCAGCGTCCTATGACCATGTCTTTTGTTCCTTAACCCTATGTATGTGTACTATGTAGTGTGTACACAGTCCTTTCGTAGGTGGAATGGCATGTCAAGATTGCGTGTGCAATCACCAGTTCTAAGACTTTAAATTCTTAAGAAATACCGCGGTCCAAATTCTGTAACATTGGTCGAAATTTCATCACTCTTAAGGTTAGAAATCAATGAGAGGCCTCGGACATGAAAACCCCAACACCGGCGTGCTACAGAAATTTAGGAAATCTAAGTGAGATAAGGAGAAGGCTACACGTGGAAAACAAAACGGCATTTTCCAACTCCATATCGAGGTGTCAAGTGATTTCCAACTCAAAGAACTCGCATTTACATGTTCAAGTCTCATCAATTGCGTGCAAAATACTCTGGGTCAAGACTACCTATACAGGTCAAAGATCTGAGGTTAGCCAATTCGTGAAATTTGCAGATTTTGTGCTCGCACCCTTAAAGTATAAAGCCAAAATGAGATTTTACGTCAATTCCATCGCGTAGCTATTTCTGTATTCACTTTTTTTTTTTATTACAATGCCAAGAACTTTAGTGATATCATATGTGGACGTGAAACTATGTACACAAAGTCGACTAATAAAAAGAGATAGTGACGTAAACGGTTTTTGAATTTTGACTCCATGTACAATATGATTCTGAATTTTACCTTAATGTGTGACTTGATCCATGAACTTTTAATTCATTCATTGTGGGCCTTGAACTTTTGGTACACGTTTAATTTAGTATTCAGACCATATGAAAATGTTCGATATTATCCTTCCATTAATTTAAATTTAGGGACAACATTAAACATTTTCATATAGTTCAAGGATTAAATTGAACATGCACACCATGTATCTAAAGTTCATAGATCATATTAAATAATTTACAAGTTTAGAAATGACATTCTACGCTGAGCTAAAATTTATGAATATGTTGTACGTTAAGTTAAAGTCGATAGATAGCTCGTTTCCGTCATTTTGAGACAAAGTAATTGTATAGGAAGTGTACCAACCGACACGAATCTCTTAATGGCTAAAAGACGGCAGGTCCAACCACCAAAGATTCGACCCAAAAAATGAAAATCCCGCCAAAGATGCCTCCATCCTCAGCTCTAAGGGGGTCCACTCCACTGCCACTTGTAATAGAAAACTGGAGGCACTATTTACATTGTAGAAATTACTCAAAGACATTTTCCTATACGAGTTTGTTTTTGTAACTTTAATTTTGATCATCTAATCCGTAATTTTGTCTTCCATGCTTTGCTTATAAATTAATTTACTAGACATGCACAATTAAATCGACTTCATCATCATTCATTTCTTACTCTATCAATTTACGATCACGAGTCTTTTATTTTTTTAATTTATCGCACGATACACGTTTTCAATTGTGCTATCGGAGCCCTCCTAGGGTTTTCTCTCCTCCACAAACCGCCGCCCAAGCTCCTCCTTTCTACAGCAACTTTCCTGATCTCCTCTTGCATTTCTTTTTTGCTTTCTTATTTCCCTATATCCTCAACTTTTTCTTGAAGACTTCTTTGTTGATTTCGAGGATGACCCATCGACTTCTTCCCCGTGAAGGGTTTTGTTCGGTGAGCTCATAGTTCGAAGCGTGAGCATATTGGAAGAATTTGCTATTATGGATATGCTTGCTCTCTTCGGCTTCAATCCTTACTCCTATAATCGAGCGTGACTTCTTCACTGCTTCAGTAGTCGGCTTCTTTGAAGGTAATTTTGTAATCAGTTGGTGTCTCCTCGCAGGTTTTCTCTCCCAATTTAGAGGTAGATTTAGATTTGAATGCTTTTGATCTAGAAATAGGTTTGAGATTTACAAAGCCTTATATGTGCTCTTTCAACCTATTAATGTTGTTGTCGTCTTTATATGGTGATGGTACTAGGGACTTTGAACTTAGGCATGCATCGCCTTTTGGTAAAGCCATAATTACCAAAGAAGGAAAATCTCAGTGTGTGCTCATTACTAATGATAATGCGAGATTCGGTAATCGACTGCTGGTTATGTTTTAATGCTGTGAAAGATTTGTTTTTATGATTTGTAGAATGAACGAGTCTCTACAGGTTATATCAAATTGATTTTATATTTCAAATTTACTTATTTTGTTTGATTTTCATCTTTACATTGAAGTGAAGACTTTTGATCATGTGAGGAGAGTTGGTACACCGTTGATGCAATGCCTCATCGATAAATCAAAATAAAAGAAAAGAAAAGAACAAAACAGGCACATAGAAATCACGGGACTAGGTCTACATCCTCAAGTGGGGGTCAACAAACACTCGTTACAGATTCGACGGTACATATAATAGGTACTGGCCGAGCCTCACCAATGAACGTTTTACTGAATCAAACGAAGATAGTTGACAATTGCATTTTGCTGAAATGTTAAAAACAACTCTAGAAATTTTTGTTATAATTTTTTACAATGTCAAAATGAAAATGAGTACTTAAAAATCTTTCCAAAATGAAAGGATCGCATGAACTCTAAAAAAGTTACGGGCCGATCATTACCACGTAGGATAACCTTTCGAGGTCGGAAGGCGAGAACTCCAACTCGTGTCGAATATTTTCACCGCACTACATATGAGAGAAACATTCACAAACAAGCAGACGAACAGAGTGCAGACAAAGACAGGTCGTTCCAGAGCAAATCAATTTTTGCACGGACGAGTATATGCTATTTGGTCTCAATCGCTCCAATTTTGGGTAATGGGCCAGATTAGTAAAACTAGGATCAAGGCAAAGCCTCGTACTGGTTCCGTGTTGGGTCCACAGACTGTGACATAAAGCGTTCGTGTTCTTTATATAGCCAGAAATTTTGAGGGAGACGAAGAGAGAGAGAGCTCAAAGAACAGAGCAGGCACAGAGACTCTCCCCGTCGCTGAAGTCCTCGAATTTCCGAGGAATTTGAAGAAATCAGTGCAAATAAATCATGGGCTCTCTCGCAAAGAAGGGATTGCAGCAGTACCTGTTGCAGCTTCAACAACACCCTTTGAGAACTAAGGTCAAACACCCATCCCTCCTCTCTCTCTTGCCACTGTTCTCGTTGATCTTTCAAGTTGGAATGCATGTTATTTGAGTTTGATTTATTTGTTGAATTGCCTTCACAACGTTATGGTCTTGTTACCGACTTAGTTGAGATCCATTGCAGTGGAAAGTTCAGACCTTTTTCTTTGAAATTAATGAGTCACTTGTGATTTTGCTGAGCTGTTAGTGGTGATGAAATGGGGCTCTATGGAACTTCAGACTATTGAGGATAAAGTCGAAGTTTTGACGATTCATTTGTGCAACGAACGTTTAAGATATGGTGCTATCTAATTGCTGTGTGCAGGCAATCACTGCAGGAGTGCTGTCAGCAATAAGCGACATAACAGCCCAGAAGCTGACTGGCATACAGAAGCTTCAGCTTAAAAGGCTTCTTCTCAAAGTGGTAAACCTCATTAATCTTCTCTTATCATAAAAATGGTACTGTTGTTCGCCTGCACAATGGCAAACAGTTATGCATCCGATTTCTATGAATTTACAAATCAGGATTCATATTCATCCTTGAAATCGATGGGAGACATCTTCATGTATTGTCAGTGGAAGGTTAAAGGAGATGGCTTAATTATTTATGTTCTCGAATCTGTTATGTAGTCAATTTCTCCCCCTACCCATTATGGTATTAGTAGTTTTTCCAACGTTAAGTGAGCAAAGCCAAGATTAGGTGTCCCTCTTGCCTAGTGAAATTATGCTGCCACTGCATCTCTTCTGTGAATGTAGTTTGGAGAGTGTCCTAAACTGAATTGAATGGGGCAGCAGCCATTGACTCAGAAATACTTGTGATCAAAGACTGGCTAAGCTGGATAACCATCTTTGTGTGGGATCATACTCACATGAAATGTATCAGCTACAATTCGCTTAGTTCATGCAGTAGTGTTGCAGCATTTTGTTAGGCTAACATGAATAGACATACCAATTATGTTTATAATGTGAATGAATATATGCATGTACACATTGTCTCTATGAATGTATTTTGTAAATTGCTTACTGGGGCTAAAGATATATGTTTCAGCTCTTGGTATGTTATGACAGTGGAGGGCATTTAGCTTTAGTACATAGACGACAATGAACTGTTTTTTTTTTTTTTTGGTAAGGGACGACAATGAACTGTTAGTATCTCATACAGTCCACAATTGACATGAAAAAAAAGTTCTTAGATCTCTAAAGGCAAAAATACTCTTTCCTTTTTTGTTGATAATTTATATAAAATTGCGTTACCTTGAATAATAGAGCAGTGATTTGAGATTGACATTATTATTCTCTCTGATCAATTGAACGGCTGGCGCATGTGACATCCAACCGAAAAATTTACTCAGAGGGGAAGTGAATTATGTTTTTCTTTATAATCACCTGAATTATGTTCTAATGTTAAAGCCCCAGACTTTCATTTGTAGCAAAAGTTATTGTTGATGGTATAAAGTTTATGATGTGATAGTCTTATAGGAAAAGTCGGAAGATAGTAGTGGTGGGTTTTGTGCCTTTCCTCTTAACCTGGTTCTAATAGTTATGGTGATCACATGGGAGGCAAAATGTTGCTACTTTTGGGTTAATGTGGCTTTGATGTGAGAAAATATTAAGAGTTTCACCTTTTGTAAAAGGATTTTAACCAAGTAAGCATCAGATCATGTCTTTTTCTGACGCAGAAAAATGAATTTGCCGGATTGATTTGAAAAATCGTATAAACTTCTGTTTTGACAGGGCCATCTGTGATGCTTCAAAAGATCCTAATGGCAGAAACAGCATAAAGTATTCATCTTCCAGGAAACATTGACCTCTAGATTGATTCTCGCTGGTCTGAGAAAATAGTGCCATCAATTAACCTTTTAGAAGTTGATTTTTCCAGCACAATAATAATTCTTATAATGGTTCAGATTACCAAAACACCATATGCAGCACAAGTCTCTTGGAAAATTTAGCTGGAATTTCTGTCAATTAAGTTGATTCCTCACTGCACAGGATGTGTCACTTGATTGTAATTGGTTGCAAGAGATGTCCCATGGGGCAAAAACTGGGATTACTTGAAGAGCTGTTTTTGTTGAATGCTCACAGTTTCTATACATGTAATGGTTTCTCTTAATATGAAACTTTGCGAGATTAATGTTCTGTCAATTGCAGCTTTTTGGTTTTGCTTATCTTGGTCCCTTTGGGCATTTCCTGCATATAGCACTTGATAAGATTTTCAAGGGGAGGAAGGATACAAAAACAGTGGCCAAGAAGGTATACTTCTTATTCTCTTTCTATGTGCACAGTAGAGTCAAATCACTGGCACTCAAATCTGCTGCTTTTTCAAGTTGTTGAATTCACTTCTGCTTTCGAATTATTTTCATGTTTTCTTTTGGTATTAGATGATGTGTGATGTTTAATGTCCTAGGGAAAATTAGTGATCATTCTCATTTGAGGAGTTGCTTGATGTTTAGGGCCATGTTTCTTTCAATGCTCGTTTCCTCCAACCAGTCTTCTAATTGGTGGCTTACAAACATGAACAGCACCTAAATATGGTTAAGTTTGCAGGACGGTCATGCCTATTGCTAGAAGTTCACCAATACAACCCTCAAATCTATTGTATCCCAGCTTCCTCGTTTCAATTCATCACTAAATCTCTATTAAGAAATTAGAGTGAATTCTTAGAGCGTGCTAAAGTTTTGTTTGATTATACAGGTGGTGTTGGAACAGTTGACATCTTCTCCTTGGAACAATTTGATGTTCATGCTTTACTATGGATTAGTAATTGAAGGTAAGTGGGCCAGGTCTCTGCTTGTATAGCATCCACTTTTTTATGGAGCTTCGGCCTAGGGAGGTTATCTACAACCTTCCTTCCAAGGCGTAAAACTTGGACTATTGTAATGCTATCATATCAAAGTTGCAGCCAACAGCAATGCCTTCTTAGTTAAATTTTTGCAATTTGAAGTGATTAGAAATTTCAAAAGCTTGAAACATAGTGTATGATCAGAATGTATGATTTTCCCACCTTGTACAACATCTTCCTTGACTGTTTCCTTAACCCTTACACTGCTGGGTTAATTCTTTCACCTTAATTTAGAATGGATTGAAAAGAAGAAGAAACGGAATTAGTTACAATTTGAAACAATTGTCCAAGCAATGACCTCATCTCCCCACTCCTTACAATGGGTAAATCACATCAATTATTTCTGCCTGAATATTCTTAGACATCAGATTTATCTGCTGCTCTTTCTTGACCGCAAATTTGAAATGCAGGAAGACCATGGATGCACGTGAAAAGTAAGATCAAGAAGGATTATCCCTCTGTGCAGTACGCAGCTTGGACGGTATGCACTTCACTCCGAAGTGAATAACTAAAAGAATATTGCATCATTGAGGGGTTACTTGCTAATCTTTTCACTTTTGGTCAACTGCAGTTCTGGCCAGTTGTGGGGTGGGTGAACCATCAGTATGTTCCTCTGCAGTTCCGCGTCATCTTTGCCAGTGTTATTGCATGTGGCTGGTATGTGCTTTCTAATCTTCCGTTCAATTGTTGGCATTCTCTCAGTTTGTTTCTCCAATCTATCTAATCAAAAGCTTTTGAATAACTTCAAGTAAGTAGATCATCTTCCTTCTTGCTTTCAGGGGTATATTCTTGAATCTACGGGCAAGGTCTATGGCACTGACCAAAGGCTCATAAAGGGAGACGACTGTCAATGTTCTGATAGTGAAGACTCACATCGGAAAATGGTCAGATGTACCCTGATCAGCACCGCTTCAAACCATTGCAAACCGATGGCGTCTATATCTCTGCTATTTTTATGTGGGATCCATGTTTCGTGAACGATATCCGAAATTTAGTTAGGGATAACTGGTTTGACCATGTGTTTTCAGTCATGTAATGTTAGTAATAAATCTTTTAAATCTGCACGCATGTGAGCTGGGCAGTGAGATTTCATAAATCCATAGATCTTCTGTTTGTCCAGCTAGTGTAACTCCTTACCGTGCTACTGGTCGTTATGTTTGTCATGCATGTGATAGTGGCAGGCAGACAGCTAATAAGTGAAATATGTAAATCAAGGAACGTGTTCTTGTTAAATAAATGTCCAGGCCCAAGGACGTGTATCAGCATTTGCTCATGCTTGCCAATATGCCAAAATTGTTGCGAGCAAGGACTGGGTTGTTACTTACCAATCATATGTGATCCTCCTTGAAATAGCATAACCTTAATGACACCGTGTTTGGGAAATGTAAGTACGACGCTTGATGGTAATATCAGGTCAATATGTCAGTACTCTTTGATGTGTTAACCAATCACAATAAGATGACGCCGTGGACTGTGCCTGGAGAGTTGGATCAGGCGGTTGTGTAGTATCATACAGCAAATCTTTCTTGAGGTTTAACGTGAGTATTAAGGTCACTCTGCGATGTGTTTTTCATGAATACATCTATTAAATACGACCATGTTCTGCTATCATTATATATTGTTTATGTTTCCAAGATTGACCTTGACATATGTGTTCTTTGCTGGTGGGCTATTCATAAACTATGTATGTAAAGACAAGATTTCCACAATAATCAAAGTGCCAATGTGAGATCTCATGAAAAGGAAGCATTTGTCCCAAGGTCTTTCTCTTTCTCTTTCCAGGTTTTGTCCTTACTGGCTGTTGAAAGTCAGAGAAAGGAACTCAATGGACTTGAAAATATAGAGCAGCAGTCATTCCCAAGTTCCAACCACCAGGCAACAAGCCATTCAATCTGTCTCAACCTCTCCACTTGTCTACAAATGCAAAGAGCTGACCTCTTGAATGTGACACTGATCCTAAGTCACTAACCTTCTCACAAGTAACCACCATTCAGACACTGCTTGAACAAATAAAACATGTTGAGCCTTCAAGCTTCATGTGATCCATTGGCTTCGCCGTCGCAGTTATGCTGGTGTAAAATTACGCGAGCCGCAGTCGAGGCCACGCCTCTCTCGGGGACCGGTCTCTCAAGAACAAGCTCTGCCAAGGAGCCAGTCAATGTAAGTGAATGCGAGGCAGCAACGAATACTTGTGACCCTATTGTCCTTGCCAAGCTTTATACAATAGTAGAGGCTCTTGGTGACAGAGTAGAGATGCATAAGAACATTGGAGAGCAAAGAGATAACTGGAACTCTCTCTTCCTGATCTCCATCAACATGATGATGCTCGCCGCCGCTATTGTTGTGGGCATGGCCACCATTAGTGCTTTATCAAATGATCGAGCACGACCCCTGGCGCTCAAAGCTACCTCAACAGTACTATATTTAGCGGCTACAGTGATGCTGGTGGTGGTGAACGTGATCCAACCATCCCAACTGGCTGAAGAACAGAGAAACGCCACTAGGCTATTCAAGCAACTCCGGGATCAGGTCTGCACAAAGCTCTCCATTGGCACTCCGAGCATCATGGACGTGGACGTTGTGATGGAGAAAGTCTTGGCATTGGACAAGGCATACCCACTCCCTCTGTTAGGAAAATGCTCGAGAAGTTCCCAAAGATGATTGAACCTGCGGTTTGGTGGCCACAAAGAAGCCGGCAACAGGCTGAGGGGCTTGGGCGAGAAGGCAAAAAGACTGGGAATGGATGGAGCGAAAACTTGGAAGATAGAATGAGAGATGTCGTCGGAGTGTTGAGGAGGAAGGACTCGGCAGATTATTTAAGATTGAGCAAAAAGGCCTGAAAATGAACAAGGTATTGGCAATTTCAGGTCCTCTGCTGACAATACTTGCTGCTTTTGGGTCTCTAATGGTGGGATTTCCTAACCGTTCTTGGGCAAGCGTGATGGGGATGGTGTGTGGAGCATTGGCATGCATTGTGAACACAATAGGACATGGAGGGCAAGTTGGGATGATGTTTGAGATGTATAGGAACAATGCTGGTTTCTTTAAGCTAATGGAAGAGAACATAGAGTCTAATCTTAGTGAAAGAAATGCTGAGAAAAGAGAGAATGGGGACATATTGAGATTGAAGGCGGCTCTCCAGCTAGGAAGGAATTTCTCAGAACTTGAGAAACTGGGAAAATCCTTGTCAAGTGATGGGGAGGCCATTGAAGAATTTGCAAGCAAGCTGTTTTGACCATTTAAGGTTCAATTTCTAACCAAGGAGTCGATTTGAGAGGTAACAAAGCCATCTTCCTCAGCTCAGAGTCTCTCATTCTCTGTTCAAACCACCACTTGCGGTGGCGCTTCATGTCTGCAATATATTATGGCTTGATTGATCGATTTTGACATAAACGAACCGCTAGCATGTTAGATCAACCGGCTGCTAGCATGTTAGATCAACCGTGTGAGACGGAAGAGAAATATGTATACATTTGCACTAGCCATACTTATGCACTGACCTAGGGTTCATATAAGCCCTCGAATTTGTCGAGTCTGTCTCTACTAAGTCTGGTGGGACTGCACCAGATTAAGATGCATGCAATGATTCATGATGTCTCATCAAAGAGGGCTAGAGAGCAAGAGCAATACATTCTACCTGAGAAAGCAACCCCGAGAAACATTTACAACGGTAGTCCATCATATCATAAAAGGTGAGGAAAGGACTTTTAATTTCACCATCAAACCCACCTGTCTTTTTCAACATACACAGAACCAAGTAGCTGAACATATATATTGACAATAAGGAGGAACTACAAAGGAACCATCCTCTATGCTGCCTCCGCGAATCCAACTCTGAGATTGCCATAGTCAAACACGGTGTGATAACGGCGCATGAAGATATCCCCAGAATCCTATATCACGAGGATACGAAAATGAGAAGAACGTAGAAAAACCATCATCACAAACGAGTCGAAAATCGAATTTTATGACAAAAAATGCAGCTTCCAGCAACAAAGTTGAAACCTGAAAGTGTTAAAGAGTAATACCAGAGAGGTCCATGAGGTGGGGGAACATCGAGACCAGTGAAGCCACTGATGCACTGAGCTTGAGGTCCCTTTCCGACTTTAAGTATGTACTGGTTGTAGAGATAAAACAGATGGAGAACAGGTTATTGACTGTTACCCCAAGCCATCCGCATGCAGTAAATAACGTGATTTAAAACAATCTTATCTGTTAACCTCAGAGAACTACACAAGCAAAATCTTCGGATTCAGGTTGCCTTTTTCAAGAGATTATAAATGAAAACAAACTTCCATCATCCAATTCATTTTGCTCAGCAGCCAATGAACATAAAGAAATCTTATTCACAAGTTTTCACTCAAAGGGGTGCATTGCCAATTCTTAAGATGAAGGGAGATTGAAGTCACACCTCGTTTGGGCTGAGGTTGAAAACATTGTCACCGATGGTGAATGAAACAATGGGCATGGATGAAAGCTTTTCACAGTCCACAGCAGATTCTCCATTTGGGCTAGGAACCCGATCACAGAGCTGAAAAGCATAACAAATTTTGGAGAGACTAATACTGAATGACTAAAACAGTATTGACACCAAACGAAAAAATACCTCATTGGCGTAGTTCAGGACATGCTCCTGTGTCTGATTCTGCTGCAACTGACTTTGCATCCAAACAACTGCCATCTCGCATGCTGAGCACATTGCATCACGCATAACGCCAGAGGACCTGCCCTCGCTTTCATCCACCACACTCTTGATACCCATGCTGCAAGTAACATTTTGAAAGTAAAACCAATGAGACTAGCAACATGGTATGGGAAAAGTATTAGAGGTCTAACAACACCATTTCTGAAAATCGAAAACGCCAGAAAAGGTTTGAGAGTTAGAGCCTGACCTAACTCCACGATTCCCATCAAAAGTGCACAGCCCAACTGAGAGCAGATCTTTTTTGGCGAAGCCTGTTGCATGCAATACAAAGGCCTTAACATTAGAACATTCTAGAAAGCCAAACAATTGCTACAAAAGATTGACTGCAGAATATCTTCCACAATATTGTGGCATGTAAAGCTAAATCGCAAAACATGTCATTTCTTCCTAATATTACTATTTAAATTGTTAAGAACAAATAATTACCTCTACCAAAAGCAAATCCATAATTGTCTGCCCATACTTTGCAACAACCGCCTTGCACTCTTGACTAGCAACACCAGAGGCTCCAATAGCATGGTTTATCATAGTAATCACAGTCTGAGAGAGAGAGAGAGAGAGAGAGATGTCATGCATCGATCCGTGCTAGTGTCTGACACCCAAAAAAAAAAAATGAACTCCTAGAGATCCACATATAGTACCAAACAAGGAAAGCTAGATATGAAATATTCGTGCAGGAACATTATCTTATATATGTATCAATAATCATCCACGCAGTATGAATGATCATTGGCACATACCGAAGGACCAGCCAGCAAAGACGTCCAGAATCAGCAATTGCAGCAATCCACCAGCACAGTATCCTGCAGCAGTATGCTTGAGTCAAAAAAAGCACCATAAAAAAAAATGCGAGAAGATAGCAAAAAAAATCCTCACATTGCACTGAAGTACTAATGTCAAACACTACTTTCAAATAATCACTTCCATCCTAAGAAAAACTGCATAGCCCAAAAGACAGTTGCCCCTATTTAGAAATCCCAAGCTCCAAGGTCTCCACAATGTCCTACGATACAGGCTCCAGCACACCACAAACACCCCACCACCAAAGAGCATCAGCCGCGCCATGGCTGCCGTCGACCCACCTCACCATCAACCACCGGACTGCGAACCAACGTTCCGGCCACCAGAGAGCCACGCAACGATGTTAAGGTCAGATCTAAAGCAGTCAACACGAGAGCGTCGGCGCCCAGACGCGCAGCTGAGCCGCGCTCATCCGCCCACACCGCACAAACCTCCCAACCAACCTCACCACCCAACTCACACAACACCAAACTCATCTAACAAACAAATACCCTCCACAAACACTCCTAACACACACCAACCCCTACACACACATCAACATACCTCACCCCAACCACCCCCACCTCAACCCACTAACCTACTAACAAACCAACTCAACACATACAGCATCCCATACGAATATAACACCACCACCATCACGCTAACATATCAAACAATACATACACACACACATCAAACTATATAACAAACCAAAAAACTCACAACCACTCCAAAAATCAACAACAACACCACACCCACCCCATCCAACCAACCAAAACAAAACAAAACACCCAAAAAAGCCAAAAAAAAAAAACAAAAAAAAAAAAACCAAAACAAAACAAAAAAAAAAAAAAAAACAAAAAAAAAAAAAAAAAAACACACACACCAAAAAAAAAAAAACCACACACAAAATATACAAAAAAAAAAAAAAAAAAAAAAAACAAAAAAAAAAAAAAAAAAAACACCCAAAAAAAAAAACCAAAAAAAAAAAAAAAAAAAAAAAAAAAACCAAAAAAAAAAAAAAAAACAAAAAAAAACAAAAAAAAAAAAAACCCCACAAAAAAAAAAAAACAACCCCAAAACAACAAAAAAAAAAAAAAAACACTAAACAAAACAATACACACTATAAAACAAAACCAAAAAAACCACACTACAAAACACACATAAAAAAAAAAAAAAAAAAAAAAAAAAAAAAAAAAAAAAAAAACAAAAAACAAAATCCAAACACACCCCACTAAAAAAAAAAAAAAAAAAAAAAAAAAAAAAAAAAAGAGTGACTAGTAATGGAATGAAATGTGAGAACAAGTTTTTGGAATTTTCCCACTACATGTGGTTCCATTTCATTTCAAGAACAAGAATAGCAAGAACAAGTTATCCTAAATTGTACACTCTGCCTCATTCCAGCTCAAATTAAGATTTCAAGAGGATATACAGTTGGTTTGTCACCAAGAAGAACATCTCCCATAGCAAACTGTAAACGAAAATAGCAAGGATTAAATGAGAAAAAAAGACAAAGATTAATGTGTGATGAAGCAAACTAAAGGTCAATTTTTGGGAGCAACCTGCCAATATCCCTTCTTTGTCACAGAACATAAATGTGTGCCCTTGAAAGTGTTTCGGAATCCAACCACCAAACCACGAGTTCGCATCCTTCTTCCACCTCAGGATTGCTTGTTGAGCCAAAATGAAAATTGTACTGGTTCTGTAACAAGCTCATGTTTCATCATGTTTTTGTACATGCACAAATTTGCAAGCCGTTCGATAAGCGTTGAGAATCCTATCATGTGCTAGAGAT
>JAGVVM010003661.1:0-17076 GCA_019149425.1 Psidium friedrichsthalianum
CAGAGCCACCATAATCACCACCAACGCAACGCCCCTCTCTTCCGAAATGCTCTACAGAGCAACGCGGGATCACAAATCGGCCTCCAAACCATTGAGTTACCGTCCCGAGAAGTCAGCTCCGGAAGGCCTTGAGAACCTCGACATGGTCACCACTTAGGACGTCCAGCAAAAGTTCTTCAGGGCATCTCGATGCTGTCTCCGTCCCTGGAAGCTCTTGTCCAGAATCGGCGCCTGGATTCGCTAGGCCAGGTTAGTGGGGATTTCGTGAGGAAGGAGGCGGTGGAGAGGGCGTGAAGAGAGATAATGGTGGGGGAGAGGGCAGGGGAGATGAGAGGGCAGAGCAAGGAGCTTTGGGGTTATGGCCAAGAGGGCAGTTGAAGAAGGGGGCTCTTCATACAAAGATTTGGGGGATTTGATAGAAGAATTGAGGGCATATGGCTCAGGTTGAAGCACTATGGTTCTGTGGGAAATAATATATGGGATGACATTTTGGTGTGTTTAAGGAACCAGAAATTTAGATTTAGGTCATTAGGTGCATAGTATTAGGCTTTGGTCATGATTTCCACGGTCATTTTAGATATTTCTAACTTGCTACCTATAAGTTTAAACCCCTAATTTTTCTTTCCCTACAGAAACATGGGCTTGCTTGCTTGTTTGTTTGTTTGTTTTTTTTTAACCAGGCACATATTTGTGAACAAGAATGCAATTCCTGTGGGTACAGCGGTAAGAATAAGAAAGCAATCGAATTGACAACATATATAACTTGAGAATGCCAGAAAGGCTAGATTTTGCTCCCCGTTGGACGCCAGTGGCGAACCGTGACGTGATGCATTTTTAGAACACCGGTACAATTTGAAGTATTGACGAGACAAAAAAAAGTTTGGATATTTATGTCTCGCAAGTACTTTAATTAGCAACTCCCGCCTCTTTAGTACTACTATATATATATTATATGAGTTATTTATGGGCTCAAATCTAAACTATTAATAAAATACAGTCTTAAATTATAAAAGTTTTTTGGCTTTCATGGAATGTTGTCCCCTTGAGATCTCTGGCTGCTTACTGAAAAGCGAGATCCCATGTCTTTATTAATGGGGAGTATGAATCACGTTCTAGCACAAAATATCTCGATTTTCTTATAGAGTCGAACTTCGAGAGGAAATTTCAATCTGATCTATCTCAACTCGAATTTCGAGCACAAAAATAAAAAAAATGTTATTTGGGATATTTTCAATGAGATTTGATTAACCAATCAAATTGAAGTGAAATAACCGAACTGAAAAGAAAAAATGGTTATTTTTTAATTACCTCAACTGAAAATCAAACTGAATTGTAATGCATGAAATTTTTAATTTAATTCAGTTCAATTTTCAGCTCATTTTGACACCCTTGCTTGGGACCCAACATTTATATTTATACTTAACCAATGATGTTCGCTACCAGCTTCTGATGTAGATAGACATGTGGGAACCGTGCATGGATTCCACTTTGCAATCTGGAACATCGCTTTCGTTATCCATAATCTAGAATTATCCCAAAATATAACAACTACCACCACAGTTGTGATCAATGGAGGAAGAATCTGAAAGTTTCTTCTCTTTTCCTGTACTCTCTCTCTCTCTCTCTCTCTCTCTCTCTCTCTCTCTCTCTCTCTCTCTACTGCGCCTATATATGTCAGCAAATATGATTAAGAGCAAGCTGAAGTGAAGAAGGCCCTGGGACGATATTGGCTTGCTTGAATTCTTTGTGCTATTGCAAAGTCATGGGAAGCAATAATTTGCGTCAGCTTCGCATATTCTTCTTCCCCTTCATGGCTCATGGCCACATCTTGCCAACCATAGACATGGCCAAGCTCTTTGCATCTAGAGGCCTCAAAGCAACCATCATCACCACCCCACTGAACGCACCGATTTTCACACAAACCATCCGGAGGACACAGAAGCTCGGGACCAAGATCGATGTCGAGACCGTTGAATTCCCGTCCCTAGAGGCCGGATTGCCTCCGGGATGCGAGAATCTCGATTCTGTCCCGTCCCAAGAGATGGCGCTGAAATTCTTTAAGGCCACAGAAATGCTGAAGCAGCCGTTGGAGGACCTTCTAAATAAGGACCCTCCTGATTGTCTGGTGGCTGACATGTTCTTCCATGGTCAACTGATGTGGCTCAGAGGTTAGGAGTCCCTAGGATTGTGTTCCACGGAACGAGCTTCTTCGCGCTGTGCGCGACGGAGTGTATCAGGCTTCACGAGCCGCACAAGAATGTGTCATCTGATTCAGACCCTTTTGCGATCCCCAACTTCCCTCACGAGATCAAGTTGACCCGAAAGCAGCTTCCGGATTATCTCCGCTCTGGCGTCGAAAACGACATCACAAGGCTCACCCGCGAGGCCAAGGAATCTGAAGTTCGAAGCTTCGGGGTCATAGTCAACAGCTTCTACGAGCTAGAGCCTGACTATGCTGATTACTACAGGAGTGTGCTAGGGAGGAGAGCCTGGCACATTGGTCCAGTCTCATTGTGCAACAGGGACATTGAAGACAAGGCTAGGAGAGGAAAGAAGGCCATGGTCGATGAACACGAGTGCCTACAATGGCTCGACTCGAAAGATCCTAATTCAGTTATTTACATATGTTTCGGAAGCGTGGCGAAGTTCTCCCCCAATCAGCTCAGGGAGATCGCACTGGCGCTCGAGGCCTCAGGGCAGCAGTTCATCTGGGTCGTCCGAAAAGCCGATGGAGGCGAAGGGGGCAAGGATGAGGCCGGTGGCAACGAGGAGTGGCTCCCGAGAGGATTCGAGGAGAGGATGAACTGGAAAACAAGGGACTAATAATTCGGGAGTGGGCACCTCAAGTGTTGATCCTCGATCACAAGGCTATCGGGGCATTCGTGACGCACTGTGGATGGAACTCGACCCTCGAAGGGATATGTGCAGGGGTGCCCATGGTGACATGGCCGGTCTTCGCGGAGCAGTTCTACAACGAGAAGCTGGTGACCCGAGTGCTGAGAGTCGGTGTAGAGGTTGGGGCTCACAGTGGGTGGGCATAGTAGCAGACAGAGAGATGGTGAGCAAGGACAGGATAGAGAGGGCTCTAAGGCAAGTCATGATGGGGGATAAAGCGGAGGAGCTGAGAGTGAGAGCCAAGTTACTCGCGGACAAGGCGAGGAGTGCTGTCGAGGATGGAGGGTCCTCGTACTCGGACATGAATGCTCTGATCGAAGAGCTCGCTTCACCCGGCATTGCTCGCGAAGCGAAGAAGTAGATCCTCACACGTGAATAGCCATTTGGTTTGTTAAATTGCCCAGAGTGATTGATGCTTTTTAAGTTGCCCAACAAGTTTCATGTACTGTGATTGTTTGCAAGTAATCTTTGCAAGCATTATAAGAATGCCCTTAGCTTGTGTTAGGCACATTGATTCCCCTCTTTGGACCTTGAGGCGCCACGGGCATGTGCGTGAAAAGGAAAATTTATGAAAGAAGAAAGTGGATTATGTCAACACCATCTTTTTCTATGTTTTTTGCTCTGTTCTTCCTCTCAAGACAGGATATATGTGTAAAATGGTTTCTCCTGTTGTCAAGGTAAAGAGTTCAGTCGAAGACATTCAAGAACCAGTCCAAATTGTGCACCGAACATGGAGAGAATGATTTTTATATATATCAAAGGTGGAATTAACTTACGGATAAATAACAATACTTATTTTTGAAATTTCAAAGTTAAGCTTGTTTGAATAAGAGTGACAAACCTAAAAGGGTGAACATGTGTGCAAAAAGATAAAATCGTGGGACTCGTTTCAGACAGCTGAAGACTATGCAGACACACGATCACATATGCCGCAGATGCCTCCGCCACAGTCAAATGTGCCCCAAGAACATGAGCCAGAATTGTTGAGTTCAATTGCAATTCCACCTCTGCTCAAGTTTGGCATCTTTTGCACGATGGACCGGACTTTCTCACTAAATTTTTCCCACGCGTGCCCGCCGAAAGGCCTTCGGGCCCTTGCGACTCGGGCCGAGCCTCGACGGGCCGCACCGTCCATGATTACGATACGAGAGATTGACCAGTTGTCCATGATCAGCGATCATGAACAGGCGTTGTGCTAGAAAAGAAAGAAAATTTCTCGGGCCGTGCTTTTAAACAGAAAGGAAGAAGAACAAGTTTCTCTTGTGGCACTAACTTCCCAACCACCCCGGAAGATTCCCACCACAAGCGGAAGGGAAAATAAAGTTCGCTTTTTTCAAGGGTTGGTTTTGGTTGAACAACGTTGTCTCTGTGGTGGGTAGATTACAGCAGAGGGATGACGGAAGAAGACGATGAGAAGAGAGAGATGAGAGAGAGAGAGAGAGAGAGAGAGAGAGAGGAGGTATTCATGAGGTGCAGCAATGGAGGAGGAAGAAGACGAAATAGAGAGTGGGTGAGTGAATACTTCGTGAGATCATCGCCTGGGATTTCGTTGGGCCAACTTTTATTTATTTTTCAAAATTATAATGATTATGTCAATACGTCATTTTTTTTCCCCTAAGAGGCTGGCTTTTGAGATCAAATTACGGGAGTGGCCATAGTAGGAAATTTATAAATTCTTTATGTTTTTTGTTATGCATGTAAAAATATAAATTTAATATACGACGAGCCTTAATATGTTGAAATTCTTTTTTTTTTAAAATACCTACTGACGTGTCGTGTCGGTATTGATGCTACTTAAATTTGGGTACTTGCTACAGGAAACTCCATGAGCTACATGAATTTAAGCGTGAATAGCGAACGATAAAAGTAAAATAAAAAATACACGAGACACAATATACGTGGAAAAATCAAAAATGGAAAAAATGACAGGGGGGGGGGGGGGGATTTTACTATTTTCAATAATGAGTATAAGCGTACAATCAAAGATCAAAAGATCTAACAAAAAAAGTGAAAGACAAAGAATTTCAGGACAGAAGCGAAAGTAAGCATTTTTAATATAATATACAACATATCCTTTTTATAGCTCTTTCTAAAAAAACCCCAAAACAAAAGTGAATGATCTAAAAAAAACTTATCACTAAGTTGAAAATCAAAATATAACAAATCTCCACATTAACTTCAAATCTTCAGAAAGCGTTTTACCAAACGACCACGAGACCTCTCTCCTTCACCACCAAGAGTGACCACACAAGGCAACCCGCCAAATGGTGGAATCGACAATGCACACCCCTAAGCCTATGTGAGCGCACTTGATCTAGGAAATAATGGATGAAATGCCACCGACTTCGAATAAGTAATTCAAATGGAGAAAACGCCAACCAAGTCTAAATAATGCTTAAATTTGGTCCACATATCTATTATATTATTTGTTGTAGGCTATGTAGCACCTACACGTTAGGCAAGTCACCGCTTCGATGTCGACACATGTCGGACACGGAGACACGTCCGACACCGGTCAACCCATGTCAAAAGTTTGACACATGGTCAACACTGGCGACACGTCGAGGACAGGCGAGTTGTTGAGGAAGGAGGCAAAGGAAGCGCAGATCTGCACGTCAGAAATCGGGGAAGAGGACGAGAAGGGTGCCTTTGTCTCAAACCATTAAAGAGGAGAGAGCCGGCAACGATCGAGTTGGTGGGGAAGGAGGTCTCGGTAGCTCGAATCTAGAAAGGAAGGCAGTGATGGAGCGAGCTAGTGCCAGAGGATGGGTTCGATAGTCGAGTTGCTTCGCTAGACCGAGACAAGAGACAGGTGAGGCTATCGATCGAGAGAGAGAGCCCGAGGGTGGGGGTTTAGGAAGAAGATGAAGATGATAGAGAAAGGGGGTGGGTGGGGCGAGGGCAAAAGACAAAGATGAGGAGGGCGGGGGTGTTTTGCGTGTGCAGGTACTCTGCTAGTGCTAGATTGCAGAGGTCTAGCTCCGTCGGTCAGTCTCAATGTCATATTCAAGTTGTGTTGGGAAGAGGATCTCACATCGTCCAAGTCCTTTTTACATACCAACCATGTGTTTGTTCGCTTAGCTGGTCAAGCAAGCGAGAGCCTAGAATAGATAGACTAATTTTTATTTTTATTTTTTCAGAAATCGGCCTTGGCTCCCCAACACATATTATTAGGGAGCACGCCACTTTGGGAGAATCCATATACAAGTAATTTAATTTTCTTTTTATTTTATTATTTGCTTTTTTAAAAATAATTGGGGTCAAATTACAAGAATATCATTTACATATAAAAATATATATTTAATATACAACGTGTTCCCAACATGTCAAAAATTTTTATTTTTTAAAAATGATGTGTCGGCATGTCGTATCGTGTCGCGTCGCGTGTCAGTGTGGTGCTACATGGGTTGTAAGTACTTTCTTCATTGCAACTGTACCCTTAGCAATCTCATCATAGACAAAGTTATAGCGATCATCGATATATTTCATTCTCTCATGATATATTGCGTTCTTGGTCAACTAGATCACACTTTGGTTATCTAAAAAAATAATGAAAAATCCGTCTTGCTTCACCTCAAATTCTGCAACCGAACGCTTCAACCAAAAGGCTTCCTTTGCTTCTTCTGTCGCTGCCATATACTCTGCTTCGGTAGTAGATAAAGTAACCATGTTCTGCAAAGTTGCTCTCCAACTAACCGTGGAACTACCAAGCATAATAACATAATTTGTTAAAGATCTCCTTTTGTTGAGATCACTTGCACAGTCAGAATCAACACAGCGAACAACCAAATGCCCTATAATACAACCTCTATCAAAAACCAAATTAACATCTAAGGTACCTTAGATATGTCGAAGAATCCACTTCACTACATTCCATTGAGCTTTACTTGGATATGTCATATACTTGCTCACAATACTACCTGCTTGGGAAATGTCTGGACAAGCGTAAACCATAAGGTATATAAGATTACCAATGGCACTAGAATATGGAACTCGAGACATCTCATCTTCTTCTTCTTTGGTTTTATGCAATAAAGAAGCAGAGAGTCTAAAATGGGGCGCCAAATGAGTACTTACTAATTTAGTATTCTCCATGTCGAAATATTTAAGCACTTTCTCAATATACACATTATGTGAAAGGTATAACTTCATAACTTGTCTATCTTTGTAAATCTCCATACCTAGAATTTTTTTGGCAAGTTCAAGACTCTTCATCTCAAATTCCCTACTAAGTTGTCTATTTAACAATTGTATCTCTAATATGTCCTTCGCTGCAATAAGCATGTCATTCATATACAATAACAAATAAATATAAGAACCATCACGCAAATTCTTATAGTACACACAACTATCATGCGCACTTCACGAGTAACCATAACTTAATATAAAACTATCAAATCTCTTGTACCATTGTCATGGAGATTGCTTAAGATCATACAAGGAGTGTTTCAACCTGCAAACGTGATCTTCTTTATCCTCAACAACTAGTCTATCGGGTTGAGACATATAGATCTTCTCATTAAGGTTGCCATGCAAAAAAGCGATTTTGACATTAAGTTGCTCAAGTTCTAGATCATAAAGGGCCACCAACGCGAGCAAGACACGAATGAAACTATGTTTCACAACTAGAGAGAACACTTCATTGAAGTCTATCTCTCCTTCTGGCTAAACCCTTCACTACCAAATGTGCTTTAAATCTTTTATCTTCAACCTCGAAATTTCCTTTTTTCTTTTAAAGATCCACTTGCATTCAATAGCTCTTTTACCCTTAGGCAATTTCACAATATCTCAAATTCGATTCTTAAGAAGAGGCTCTATCTTTTAATTCATCACAATAAGCCAATTCTTAGATTTAAAATGAATAGTAGCTTTACGGAATATAGAAGGTTCTTCAATACCAAGTTCTTTAGTAATTTAAGAGCATATGCTACTAAATCAATAAAACTATACCTTTGAAGAGGCTTAATTTGCCTTTTAGCTCTCCTTACAGCCAAAGTCTGAGGTTGTTCAACTTCTTCTACTTTATCTTTAATTGAGTTTGAGTCTAGTTGTTTGCTATCACTTTCTAACTGAATAGGAACATCTTTAGAAGTTCTTCGCGAATGCTCTACACTAAACTCCACCTCTTTTGCTACATTATCTTCTTGAATATCTGTAGACTTGATAACTTTTCTCTGATCAAGTATAGAATTTTCATAAAAAATAAGATCCCTACTAATTATAAACTTTAGTGACTAAGGGTTAGAACACAACAATCTATATCCCTTAACACCATATGCATAACTAATGAAAATATCTTCCTAGGATCTAGGTTCAAGTTTACCATATTTTACATGATAATAAGAAAGACATCTAAATATTTTTAAAACAAAATAATTAGAAGGTTGACAAACCATACCTCATTTGGCATCTTACATTTAATTGCAGTCAAAAAAGGATGATTTACAAAATAACATGTCATATTCATAGCTTCAGCTTAGAAATCTTTTTCAAGTTCAACATTAGAAAGTATATATCTAGCTCTCTCCATTCATGCGCTCCACCACCCCCTTCTGTTGAGGTGTATATATGACTATTCGATGTCGAACAATCCATTAATCTTCACCAGTACTTGTTAAAATCACCTCTACAAAAGTCAAGACCATTGTCTGTTCTGAGATGCTTTATCTTCTCGCCAGTTTGACTTTCAATCAACATCTTTTACTACTTGAACGTATCAAAAACATCACTTTTACGCTTCAAAAAATAAACTTAGACTTTCTTAGAAAAATCATCAATAAATTTCAAAAGATAAACGGCATCACCTTTAGATGTAATCTGTGCAAGTCCCCACAAATCAGAGTGAATATAGTTAATTGTGCCCTTCATCAAGTGCACCGCAATATTGAAACTAACTATGCGTTGTTGCTTGAAAACATAATGCTAGAAAAAATCAAGTGAAAAATGTGTGCTCTCTCCACAGATTAAACCACATTTACTTAATATAATCATTCCTCTTTCACTCTTGTGGCACAACTGCATGTGCCACAATATTGA
Organism: Psidium friedrichsthalianum; assembly: GCA_019149425.1. Lineage (NCBI taxonomy): Eukaryota > Viridiplantae > Streptophyta > Magnoliopsida > Myrtales > Myrtaceae > Psidium > Psidium friedrichsthalianum. The sequence continues at coordinate 8,932 of JAGVVM010003661.1, forward strand.
TTTATCAGAATTTGAAGATGATGATATATTAAAGAACACACAATGGTACTTTCCTATAAAACGTAAATACCCTTCTTCTTGTTACCTCTTATCACAATCAAGAAGCCCTTTGAAATTTTCAAAACTCCACATTCACTAGTGTACATACATCTACTGGAATTCAAATTGCTCAATGAAATAAAGTTCTTCTTCAAATTGGGGATGTGTCTAACATCTATCAAAGTTCTTACTATCTTGTCATGATATCTGATCTACACATACCATACACATCCATATCCACAATCCTGCAAATTGCATTGTTGTCCATCGAAATTGAACCACTTGTGACTTTCTCATTTGTGTGAAACTAATCTCTATTTGGGTAATATTGTATGAACATGTTTAAATCCAAAATCCATTCATCGTTTACACAACAATTCAAAGACAAAAGAGTAAGAATATGGTCTACATTAGCAGACTCATTATCCTCACTAGACTAGTCGAGTCAGAACTCTCCATTGAATTTTTTCCCCTTAGCCTTAAGTAAAGGACACTCGTTTTATAGTGTCTGAACTTGTGATAATAGTAACATTCAACTTTTCTATTGTCATGGCTTGACCTAGACTTCGAAGGCCCTTATTATTATTGGGTCTATCCCGATGATTTGACCTTCCCTTAACAACTAAGCTATTGGCTTTATCTGCACTATTACTCACATTCAACTTTGTACACTTCTTTGTGGAATTCAGTGAGGCCTTCACATTCTCAAGAGTTATGGATTCTCTTCCATACATCATAGAATTCACAAAATTCTTATGCGAGCTTGGTAGCTAACATAACACAATTAGAGTTTGGTCTTCATTATTTAACTTCAAATCTAAATTTTTCATATGCATATCAATTTTATTAAATTTACCTAGATGTTCTTGAATATGAGTACCTTCTTGCATCTTTAGTAAGTAAAGACACTACTTCAAGAGTAATCTCATCGTAAGAGATTTTTTCATGTAGAGACTCTAACTTTTGTTACAATCCTGAAGCTGTTTCACGAAAAACCTTGTCAAATAACGACAATTAGATGGTGCCTTCTCTTCCATCTCCTCGATCTCTGCCGCAATCATGTTATCGAGGTAATTCCAGCTAAGGCTCTAACCGAACCTTCCCGACACAACAAAACCTTTATCTTGACCTTCTATAGTCCGAAATTGTTTTGGCCATCGAAGGGTGCCATTTCGAACTTGCTAGATGCCATCTCGAACAAAAAATCGAAATTCCTTCGCTCTGATACTAATTTGTTGCGACAAAGGCCAAAAGATGCAGGAATTTAAGCGTGAAATAATGAACGATGAAAGTAAATAAAAAACGAATGAGACACTATATACATGAAGAACCCAAAATGAAAAAAATCATGAGGAGAGCGAGGAGTTTCACTATCTTCAATAACAAGTACAAGCGTACAATCAAATATTAAAAGATCTAACAAGAAAAAATAAAAAATAGAATTTCATGGCAGAAGTGAAAAGTTTGGAGCAGAGCAAAAGCAAAAGCAAGCGTTTTTAATATAATATGTAATATATTTCTTTTATAATCTATTCTAAAAAAATTCTAAAATAAAAGTGAATGATCTAAAAATAACTTTATCACTAATTTGAAAGTAAAGTCAAAATATAATAGTAGCAAAGCTCAAAACAGGGCAGACAACCTAGAAGTTGGTGGCCTTTGTAATAAGAATCTGAGAAGATCAGAAAGAGCATGACTCGACTCCAACTGTCCCCTTCCCTCACTAGTCACTTTCTTGAACCTCCGCGACCTCCTCCTCCTCCTCGCCGTCGTCTTTGCCATGGGAACCGAGCCCGATCGGAGAGTCCATGTCCTGTTCTTCCCTCTAATGGCTCACGGCACATGTTGCCGACCCTGGACATGGCCAGGCTCTCACGGCCAGAGGAGCCAGAGCCACCATAATCACCACCCGCACAACGCCCCTCTCTTCCAAATTCTCTACATAGCGACGCCGGATCGCGAATCGGCCTCCGAACCATCGAGTTCCCGACCCAAGAAGTCGACCTCCGGAAGGCCTCGAGAACCTCGACATGGCACCACGCAGGACGTCCAGCGGAAGTTCTTCAGGGCCATCTCGATGCTGTCTCCGCCCCTGGAAGCTCTCGTCCAGGAATTGGCCCCGGACGCGCTGGTCGCCGACATATTCTTTCCCTTCGCGAATGACGTTGCAGCCAGGCACGGCATCCCAAGGCTTGCCTCCACGGGACGAGCTTCTTCTCCATGTGCGCGGACGAGAGCGTGAAGAGGCACAGGCCTCACGAGAAGGTCTCGTCCGAGGATGAGCTGTTTCGCTTGCCCGGTCTTCCGGACGAGATCACGATGACGAGGTCGCAGTCCCGGATGAGCTGAAGATCGGCGTTGAGACTGATTTCACCATGTTGATGAAGAGAGCTGACGAAGCTGTGGATCGATGTTTGGGATGATAGTGAACAGCTTCTATGAGCTTGAGCCGAGTTATGTGGATCACTACAGAAATGCTCTGGGCAAGAGAGCTTGGCACATAGGACCTGTTCGCGTGTGCAATAGGAGCTTGCAAGAGAAGGCACAGAGAGGAGGGAAGGACGCAACTAGCGACGGGCACGAGTGCCTCAAGTGGCTCGATTCGAGAGTGCCCGCCTCGGTCGTCTACGTCTGCTTCGGCACGACGGCCAAGTTCTCCGATGCGCAACTGAGAGAGATCGCCCGCGGGATGGAGGCCTCTGGCCAGGACTTCGTCTGGGTCGTGAGCAGAGACAGGAAAGAAGAGAACAGAGACGAGGACGAAGGGCGGGACGAAGATTGGCTGCCCGATGGGTTCGAAAAGAGGACGCAAGGCAAAGGGCTGATCATCCGGGGATGGGCCCCGCAGGTCCTAATCCTCGACCACCGGAGCGTCGGGGGCTTCGTGACGCACTGCGGGTGGAACTCGGTGCTCGAGGGGATCAGCGCGGGGCTCCCGATGGCGACGTGGCCCATCTTCGCGGAGCAGTTCTACAACGAGAAGCTGGTGACCGAGGTCCTGCGGATCGGGGTCGGGGTCGGGGCCCGGCGCTGGGCCAGGTTAGTGGGGGATTTCGTGAGGAAGGAGGCGGTGGAGAGGGCGGCGAAGGAGATAATGGTGGGGGAGAGGGCAGGGGAGATGAGAGGCAGAGCAAGGAGCTTTGGGGTCATGGCCAAGAGGGCAGTTGAAGAAGGGGCTCTTCGTACAACGATTTAGGGGATTTGATAGAAGAATTGAGGACATATGGCTCAGGTTGAACAAACTTTGGTTTTGTGAGGAATAAGGAAGGTCATGACATCGTAGTGTGTTAAGGAACCAGGAATTTAGATTTAGGTGCATAGTATTAGGCTTGCAATGATTTCAATGGTCATTTTAGATGTATTACTAACTTGCCAGCTAAAAGTTTTAATCCCTTAATTCTTCTTTCCTGCAGAAACATGGGTTTGATTTTTTTTTCCTTCCCCTTTCACCCAGGCACATATTTGGAATCAAGAATGCAAATCCTGTGGGTAGAGAGGTAAGAACAAGAAAGCAGTCGAATTGAGAACATATATAACTCGAGAGATGCCACAAAGGCTAGATTTTGCCCCGTTGGATGCCGGCCGTTGTAGGCGGAACCGTGACCGGATGTATTTTTAGAACACTGGTACAATTTGTAGTATTGATGAGAGCAAAAAAAAGTTCGGGTACTCATGTCCCACGGGGCAAGCTTTTCCTTTTTCTGTGAGACTAACCTAACCTCGAAATTAATTGATTTGGACTATTTATGAATCGTCTCGAAAGTACTACATGATCTTGGCATGAATACACTCAAACATGAGTTCAGATATGTTAATTCCTCGTTGTCATCGATTAATTTCATTTGTGCCGTGTCAAAACTTGACACTAGTAAACAACTCAGGCCCTAAGAATCACATGCTCTGGCAGAGAGAATCCTCCATTGTTTATTGATCTCTCATTCAAGGCAGGGCGCCACCAAATATCGGATTTGAATTCAAAATTAAAATTCCGCAATCCTATCTCCTTTAGTGATGGCTTTTAACTAGTACATAGCTTTTTCCCATTTACACACGCAACAAGGGTAAACTTTTTTTTTTGGGGGAAAGATAACAAGGGTAACTTTACTCTACTCTATTTTACAAAAAAAAAAGTCAAAAAAGTCATAAAATCTATCTATTGATATCAATTTAATCCTAAACTTTTAAATGTGTTATTTCGTCTTAAACCTTTGACCTAAAATCAATTCAATCCTTCCAATTAATTTTGTCTGGATATTGTTGACATGGACGTCAGATGACCTATGTGGCACAATTCATGCTTATGTGGACATTTTTTTAAAAATAATTTTCGAATTTCTTAAAATTATTTTTTGTCTTTTTTGTATTTAACTTTCCTCCCGTGGCTAGCGAGGTCGCCTTGCCGGTGTTCGCCCTGCCAGCTACAAGAGGAAAAAGGGAAGAACAGACCAAAAAAAAGAAAAAGAAAGGAAAAAAAGAACAAAAACATAATAAAATATGTTTACGACTTTTCTGGCACATTTTCCCTTATTTTCAACAAGGACTCAAGAGGTCAAGCACAAAATCAACCTTAGAAAGTTTGGATAATGTTATTACATTATGGAATTTGAGGAAATAACTATTTGTTTTTCAACTAATAAAGTTATCGAGAAATAATAGAAGCTTGGTCGAGCTTAAACTAAAGCTCATAGTCAGGGTAGAAAATCATTCAAAATATTCATATCGTAGGGAATGGAGGACAAACAACAAACGAACAACCACATTATTGACACCTAAATTCTGACGATCCAGTTAGTCATTTATTGGATAGAAAATCAGGAATCAACCTCAATTTCTAACAAAAAATTAGTTTTTCATATTTGCATCAATCATTTCATTTTACATATTAATTGGACCGTCGGCAAATGAGTTTAAATAAGTGCTTTAGATCTTAATTAACTGAATGCAGCCCATAAGCCCCTAGTTTTTCTACTACACATGGGTGTTCTAATAAGGGAATTCATTTTTTTTTTTGAAGCAATTCGGTTATTATCCTAAATTGGCCTAATTCCCCACGATTTTCATATATTACCTCAAGGGAACAAATCCATACAAGTAGTAACCCATGGGCTGCAGATGTGAGGAGGAGCAGATCTTGTAGTGAGACAAGAAAGAAGAATGAAAAGAAGAAAGAAAGGAAATCAATTGAAGCTGAATGGTGATCTTGGGAATGTCAAAGGCATATATGGGTAGGAATATTCAATCAATGATTTCAGACACCAATCAATGTCATCCAGAAAGGCAAGAACACGGACATGATTAGGAGGAATCACTGGAACATTGGTGTGAGATCAATGCTCATTGAACAAGCTGGCTGATGGTGAAATGAACGTGGACACGTTTAAAGGAAAAAGGAAATTACAAGATTGCAAAGAAAGAGCAACAATCCATTGAGCATCATCAATCATCTCCCACGAATCCAGAACTTCAAAGGGATATGAGAGGCTTTTGTTATAAAAGGCGGGCGACTACATCACAGGGAGCAAGAGATAACAACTCTAAAAAAAAATCAGAAACCCCCGTGGGAAGAGAGAGACAAAGAGGATTCGGCAGCCTCCTTTTTGCGAGACGTGAGCCAGCAATTCGGGCTTGTTTTGCTTCTTTCGGATGTTACAGTTCATTTGTTCTGCTGGGATCTTCTTGTTTGGTACTGCTCCTGCTGCTTTCTTCTTTAAACACCGAAGGGCCGTGAGTGCCGCTATTTGGTGTTTACCAGCTGCTTGACTTCTGGCCGTCCTTGCTACCGTTCAGCGGGATTTTATCTCTGCTGACCAGCTTTATGGACCCACTCATCTTGCCCTGATTTGGTGGCGTACCTTTCCTCTCCCTGCTTGGTGTCCTTCCTGTGGCTCACCGCTTGTCCTTTGTGCTACTTCTTTTGTCCAGTTTCGTGGTGCTACTGTGCTGAATCTGAATCAAGGAGTTTGCTTGGCAATCTGGACGTCGGACCATTACGTGAGAAGCTATAGACGTCATCAAGTTTGCGGGTCATCGTCGCTTGTCACAAAGCTGCGAACATATCGCCACGAGTCACCGTCCTGGGACATCCTACTCGCTGCTTGGCCTTGTGGAAGTCGCGGTTCGGCCTTCTTGAAGTCGTTCACGTCCAAACAAGCTGGTCCAATCCCGAGGGAGCCTCTAACTGATCGGGTCCAAAAGAAAGGAGGGGAGCTGCAATTTTGGAACAAAAAAAATTCAGATTTGGAAAGCGCAATTGTGCGAGACAAGGTAATATTTCCTATCTTGAGATTAAATATTCACTTGCATCTCTTTATCATATTTTGCATATCTCAGGTATTACATCAAAAGTGATATTCTTTTTAAAAAAATTCAGATTTGATTAGAGAAACTTCCTTTTCTAATTCGCAATTTGCACTGCATAACCGAGGAAATCCATCTTTAGAATTATTAAGGGAATACTGATTAGGTAAGGATTTAAATTTTATCATTAATCGTAAGATTACAGATTAAAATATAACTTAAAATTCTTCAAAATATCTCAAAATTGATTGATATATCTACTTTCATTGATTGAATTTATTGGAATATTTAATTTCCTATTTGATTGATTGATTTTTTTTTTTTAGAATATATCCAACGCATCGACTGTAATGTCGAAAATTCTAAAAAAATTGCATTCATCCATATCATATTTAAAATAAGTCTTTTAAAATCTAGCATCATGTATATAATTGCATATCAAATCCTTTTTGTAAAATATTAGATTGCATTTTAGGATAGAAATTAGCATGTCTAAACTAGAATGTCATGTCTAACAACTTAATCTATCTTTTAATATCTAGGGTTTAGTTAATTTAAAACCATAAAAATATGTCAGATAAACATTGTTTTGACATATTATATTTAGGAAATAACATCCATCCAAAACAATAAAAAAAATCACCCACCATGCCATTTACATGCCTTTGCCACACTCTGTTATGCCATACTTTCCACATCATACATATCACGTCCATTTTATGCCATGTCTTCTATGCCACGTCATACCTTGCCATATCATCCATGCCATGTCATTTATCCCACATCATCATCCATGACATGCCATCTTTGCTACGTCATATATGCCATAGATCTTTACTAGTCATCACTCTTGCTACATTGTCATTTGTTTTTCCATCTCATCGCGGTTGCCTTTTACTCTTGCATTTAATTCATTTCATTGATCCTAGAATAATTTCATGCATTGCGTATAGTATAGTTCTTTCATGCATTCATAAAAGAGCAAATTTTTTTTTTAAAAAATAAGGTTCTGCGCGGCGCATGCTACCTTGAGCGTTTTTTGATTTCTAAATGTTCATTAATTTATTGTGAACCGGCATGGTAACCTTTTTTTAGTGACTTATGGTAAAATCAATTAATGTTGTTTGACAAATTTTTTCATGAAAGATAAAATGATACGAAAGGGCAGTCTAGGGTAATAGTAGCATAACCAGTCCCCAGGATATTTTAATATCAGGATTAGTTGTAGAATAGAAGTAAGTAGTTTTCGACATTAATCTTACTAAGAAGTTTGATAAGCAAGAGCAACAAAAACTATGAGGAGGTAGTGGTAGATATTCTTTGAAACTAACTACTTTACACAGTTACGAAATGATTTAATGCGTAAAGTCTATCAAGTTCCCCTATAGTAATGCGAGCTGAGGAAGAAGGAAAAGAAAGAGATAATATTAGAAAGAGAGAATAGAGAAGAGGATGAAAGGAAGATAATTATTGATAGGAAGAAAAGGTAAGAGAAAGAGGAAGAGGTAATTAAATAAAAAAGAAAATTGGGAATTAGAATTAAGGAAGAAGAAGTGTTTTATAGGAAAGAAAATAGAAGAAATTAGGTCGTAAAAGATGAATGATGATGAGAAAGTAAAAATATAAATAATATAAAAAATAAAGAAAGAGGGAGAGAGTATTAGTATATATGATAAGAGAAATTATATAAATATAGAAATATAGTTAAATGATAGATGGTTATAAGGAATATGATAAATAAATATGAGATAAATATTGAAATATGACTATTTATAAGACCATAAATCCGAAATAAAATTTAAAAATAAA
>JAGVVM010003662.1:0-26021 GCA_019149425.1 Psidium friedrichsthalianum
AAGAGAGAGAGAACAGAGACAGAGAGAGAACAGAGAACAGATATATAAAATATATATATATATATAAGCACTAGTATTAAGTTGAATATGGTCCTCATTAAATTTGATGGTTCGATTCAATTTCTCATAAGTGAACGGGTTTTCCTTTTTCTTTGAAATTTTGGTTCATCCAACATAATTATTCAATTTTAATCAATATAGGTCTCGAGTGCATTTGGGGTCGGCTTAAAATCCAAGATAACTGGCCTAAATTAAGGATTTACTTAAAGGGGCCTCTACAGCGACATACATAATTCGTTTCTCTCGATTTAATCCTTTTTTAATGTAACGCAATTAAGATCTTTCGATTTTCGTTAACATCGATACGCAGGTATCATGTGTAATTTTGCAGTAATTTGTAAATAATGAGCAACATATTAGTTTGACAAAAAAAAATAGAATTTTAGAGGTTTTTCCTTTAAAAAAAGCTAAAATAATTGACCACGTTAAACAATATGTTTGTTCGACCAAAAAAAAAAAAAGACAAATATGTTTGAGGGGGCGAAGAACAGTTAATGCTTGCCAACTGCCAGTGGGAACGGACCTGCCATATGTGCGCCGTACGCTGGGGATTTTTTGTGGTAACTGTCACCGGCTCAACCGGTCTACCGGGTATTGCCTGTAACGCTCGGTTTTCAAACTTCTTAGAGAAAATGAGCCATTCCATTCTTTCCCGTTCTTCTTCTTCTTTTTTTTTCTTTTTCTTTTTTTTTAAATATTTGGTCTCGGTTGCATCTAGGGGTAACGTGGTCCGAGCCGATTCGAGCCAATATGAAACTGGAGATCATCAGGACCAACGGTCCACTACTTAAAGAAATTTAACCATTTGATTTACACTAACAACTTTCAATTTCAACCATCCAACCTAATTAAACATGAACATAATTATCATTTGACGATCATATGAGTACTTACAATAATAAAATAATAAAAAAGACTATATTAGGAAGAAAAATACTTAAAACAAGCGAAGCAGGATTATGATCTTTCATCATTCTGCTTGAGTTGAAAAGAATCAAATTCAAAGTGGAATTACACTTGTATTTCATTGAATCCAAGTGCAAATAAAATAATAAATTTGCATAATATAGTCAACATAAAATACAAATTAAGTCAAGACAAAACACGATCGAATATCACATATCTACAAACATGATCGGAGGCTACGTTATGAATGAAAGAAGTGAATTTTAAGCAGAATATGGGAAAATTAGGTTAAATAATTCTTCAAAAAAAATTCTAATTGTGCATGGGTGGTCCAGTCTAGTCCTATCCACTATGCAATCGAGGATCGGACAGCCCACCTCAAGGAAAGGACCAACCCGCCCGATCCTGTCCGGTTCGATCCTAGTCTGGTCCGGTCCGGTTTGCTCGCTTTTAGTTGTGTTGAAGGAAAATGTATTTCATGTGATGTCCACGTCGTGTGGCATAACATGAGAAGTAACCAATTAGTCAAAGGCGAAAAATACATATTAAGTGTGAGCAAGATGGATTAATCGAATTGAAAATTGCCAAAATTGAACCGGACCGATGGATTTGGTTCGATTCTAAAGATGACCGATCCGATCCACTATTCCTCAAAGTGAAACTAGTGTTTTGTAGACAAAGAAAAGGACTTGCCCATGGAGAAAATTTTCTGGTTAAATGTTTTCGTGTTAAAGACAATATTGTACATATAAATAAAATTCACATACCTATGGATATTCACTATGATGTGGACATCTCCATGGGAATCACAAGAGTATCATGAGTATATATGTGAATACAGAACAAGTCCTTTCTTTTAAAATATATTTTCTTTTTATTTTCATTTTACTGATTTCGAAAATTGAGAATCGATACTACCGGTCCGATTCCTGAGGGAACCAGACCGTGCTGGCTGCACATGTACATAAAATGAAATTCATGGCATACAACCAATAATAATTAATCAGCTGTGCACCGCGGTCGTCATCGCATCTCGTCGCTTAATTTTTTTTTTTTAAGTCGACTCGAGAGGCCTTTAGATGTCCAAAATGAATACATCCACCCCATGTAAATTAGTCAACACACAAAAAAAGCGATCGTTATTTTGTGAAATTTCTTTATCTTCTGGAGAACATTTTACAACGGATAGTTAGTGGAGTTGATTATGGCGATTTTAATTGTCTACTTAATCGTTCACTTTTTTTTTAAACTATATCAAAAAAATTGTAAACCTTTTAATTGTATTTGTACTAATTCAATCTTAAACATTTTAAATGATCAAATTTAATTCTAAACGTTTTCACATTACTATCGACTCAATCCATCTGACCAAACTGGGCCAAACATTGCTGATATAGACACTAGTCATCTTATATGGTATGATTAGTACTGAGGCAAAAAATTTCTCTATAATTGCTCAATAATTTTTATAAAAGCTTTAAGAAAAGAAGAAACAAGGAAAATTTATTAAAAATTATATATAAAAGCACACATCAGTGCTTGTTATGCCACGTAAAAGATTGATGTCCGTGCCAACATTTCTTATATAAATCGGGTGGATGGAATGAATTGGTACAAATGTGAAAATATTATGATTAAATTTGATTAATTGAAAAGTTTATGATTGAATTGGTACAAATGCAATAGATTTAGGACTTTTTTTTTTTTGTACTTTCCCATTTTCCCCCCATAAGAGTAGCTAATGGAGCCTTATTTCACCCCTTCTTCGTCTGCACACTCGTGCATTATGTCGGGTTGTTACATCGGGAGCTCTTACAATCCATACTAGTCATAAATTTGAATATTCTGATAATTCAGATGCGGGGACAAGATATCAAGTAGAGGTCAAATATGTTCAAATTCCAGCAAACTCTTTAATTCGTTTCTTACTTAATTAGATCGGGATAAGTGCACTAGAAATCCTAGAATTTATCGCGAAATGCAATTGAGTCCTAAAACTTATAAAAAGTGCACTAAAGTCCAAAAACTTGTCAAATTGATGCAGTCGAGTACTTCGGTTAACTTGGTCCCATTTAACTAATGAAAAAGGCTAACATGACTTTTAATTACTTTTTTTTACCTCCTACGTGGCATTAACCTGTCAATAACATCAAACATAACACTAAAATGACTTGCTTTAGGCAAATTTGAATTTTAATATATATATATATATATATATATATATTCCAAAATAAGCAAAATTAGAAATTATTTTTAAAAAGGGAAGATGCAGCTGGGCCCTGCAACACCGACCATTCCCCCACCTTCGGCCACCATTCATGGTGATGGTGTAGCGGCGATGACGAGGGCTACATCGTTGTAGCCCTCGCCTCCATCTTCCTTTTTATTTTTTCTTATTTATTTATAATTTAAATGATAATTTTGGATTAAAAAGACGCCATCTCGGCCACCCGACATAGAAAATATAATTAAAAAAAAGGTCATTTCAACCTCAGTTAGGCGAATTGAATGGAGTTGACGAAATAACTCAATTATATCAATTGATAATTTTTAAGACTTGATTATATATATATATTTTTGCAAGTTTTAGAAATCAGTCGGTAATAAATGTTAGAATTTTTAGCACACATGTCTCTAGTCGATATTGCCCCCACCCCGCTTGACCAGGACATCCGGTGGGACAAGGATCACGTGTAGGCACCACCACCACCACCACACAGGACGGGGTGGGCATCTTACACGTACCTTATTCGATTTTCGTGTGAAAACATTTGTTTGGACCGACCATGTTGGCCCTTCGTTTGTTTCGTTCATTCCTCAAGTTATCTCCCTTTGTACGATTAAAGGACTTCCGTTGGCTGCCGTTCGAGAGGTTACTATTATATATATATATATTAAAATTGGTACTAATTTAGTGGCATGCGTAGACTCTATAATGAAGAAACAAGGGGGAAAGAAATCATTTCAATTCGCTCTTAAATTTCAAGAGGATAATTCACGCTTTTAAGGAGCGGCGTCGCTCATAAAAATTAGTCGTCACCTCCACCGACGTCGACAAAACCACCACCTCCTCCCATTCGCCGACGATCGGATTGGAATCCTAAGCAGTCGTAACATAAGGCCTTGAAGTCCCCCCGATGGCTAGACCTTGGATCCTCCGATCCCAGTAGTCGAAGCTTGAGTCGTTGCCAGGAGGATAATTTATGCCTTTAAGAAGCGGTATCGCTCGTAAAAATTAATTGTCACCTCCACTCCTCACCACCGTCGCCAAAACCACCATCTTCTCCCATTCGCCGGCGGTCAGATTGGAATCCTCAGTAGTCGTAATGTAAGGCCTCGTCGTCCACATTCCGATGATTGGATGGAAGTCCTCGACGTCCAGACCCTAGATCTTTCGATCCCAGTCGATCGAATCCCGAATCATTTTCGATGGGACCCGAGCCCTAGGACCCGAAACAACCTGGCCCAAGTAGCTGTTGCATGTCGAAAGATCTCATGCATATTCTAAACGAATTAATTGCTCGAAAAGAAGAAGAAGAGGAGGAGCAAACTTCAAACCGGAAAATAAATCCCATGGAAACGGGGATAAACGGGAGTCACCATGCTCCCAAAATAAAGCTGCTGGGGTTATGGCAAAATGAGCAACCGGGAAAATGAGAAAAAAAAAAGAAAGGTGGGGGCCGGCGACGGACACGTGTCGGTGAGGGAAAGGGACCGCCGGACGTTATGCGACGAAACTCACCAAGTTGAGGAAAAGGGATTTCGCAAAATTTGAATTTGGATTTGAAGTCCGCTCCCGCAGCTGGAGCGCACTCCCCTTTTAAGCTTTAACCTCTTTTCCAATCCTCAGCATTCAAAACCATGGGCCCCACTCTCCCTCTCTCTCTCTTATCCAGAAGACTATTTACGGCACCATTTGTTGAGATAGACGCTACAGGGTGTGCTGACTCTACTAGTAAATGTATCATCACAAGTACGGAATTCGAGCTCCATAAAGAGGCAAATAAAAATCAGACAGAGTGAAATTAAAGATAATAATAATAACAATAATAATAATAATAATATCGAACTGCATGCTTCGAAAATGTTAAACGTGGAAAACTATATGACTCAAAAGTACACGCCCGAAATCGATTTACAATAAGCCGATCCTTTGGGGGTGATTTTTACTTTTTAACCCTTAGCTATCTTAGTACTTCTCAATAATATACTCGAAACTAGGCAGACGTCTTGCTTTTGAATGCGCAATATCGGTTGCGTACCGTTATGTAGAGATGGCGGCGAGACCGAGCGGACACCCTCCCCCCCCCCCCCCTTGCCGCTCCGCTATAATTGAGGTGGATCCAACATCCGCCTCACGCACGGCAAGTTTACATGGCATATCTAGACTTGTTAAAAGTGAATTATAAATTCATCTCTTAACTTATGGGTATTGGGGGTTAGGTTATTATATGAATTAGATATACTCAATAAAGTGGTTTAAATAGATATGAGTGTCGAATTAGTTATAAATGAGTCGTAAATGGATTTACAACTTATTGAAACCTAACTCACTTATATAATTCAGATTGGTTATAAGTGAGTCGTGAACATACCTCACTTGAATAGAGAGCATCTTCTTTTTCGTCTCTGTGAACATGTATAGTCTCCTCGTGTTCTCTATTTTTCGCGATTGTTTCTTCATATAAATATTATTCACTCAATGGACAGGGGGGACATCCTTTGGAATTCTAAAAAAGGTCATATTTGTGTGGGCCCGCTCATTATGACTCCTTTTGACTTTCTTTCAACGAATTTTATTTCTTTTATTTAAGAAAATGTGATTATTTCTGTACTAGATTAGACTTTGATCTTGCAACTTACTTAAATCTAACTCACCTGTATAACTCTCTCTTCACTCGATCTCGCCCTTGCTCATTCCGCACTCTCGTAGATGAATTGATTAAATGATTCTATTTGAATTAGATCATTTATGACCCCATCCGATCTACCTATTTCACGAATCTAATCACATCTCTATGCCCATCATCTCGTTTTTGCCTCGTGTTACATCTATCTTAAACAAAATTAACATCCTGAAAACTTATTTAAATTTGTGCCTAGCTGGTTTTCTTATCTTTGTAAAAGCAGGGACCGGTCATTCTCATGTAGAAGTCCAATCAAATGATATTGCAAATGCCTCTTTTACATAGGTTACGGGGCAAAGACAACTACACCACCGTCAAATTAGCATACCACGTAAAATGGCCAGTGATGCCACATTAGCACTTTCCGGCGTAATTTGCCAGAATGATTATATTGATATTTAGTGCAAAGGTTTGAAATTAAATTGGTAAAATTAAAAAAAAAGTTTAGAATTGAATTAGTACTTGTACATTAATTTTTATTTTGATATCAGACTTTCAAAAATCGACGATATAAAATATTTTGGTATTTGGGTTTGGCCCACGAGGATGTCAAATATTGTACCATGCTTATTGAGCTTTAGCTGCTTGTCCGCCGTCATCCCAAAATATCATCTAGAATCCCGCAATATACAACATCAACATCATACAAAAACTAACTTTACAGACTGAATTGACATCTACTTATGTGTTCTGTTTAATCGAAATCTTGCTGTTCTCGCACTTTTCCTTTAGAAAAAGCCAAACCTAATACCTTCGCAAAAAATTAAATATCCGACACTTAGTACACGTGAAATATTCGAAAATTCGACGGGAACGCGAAAAGTAATATATACCGTTTCGAATGTCGCAAGACGGACAGAGTTCAGCAGTCATATAACTTCAAATTGCGGATTCGTCCTGCAAAGAGGGGTTGAACATAATAAACAGCAGGACGAAATTTGTCCTCTAGATGAAGGCGGTTAAAAATAAATTACAAGGCGTCGGTCATCGCATTAAGATGCTTCATATACGTAAGTACGTAACTAGCGTCAAATGCAGTGGGCATTATGGACGGAACGATTCCAAGTGATTTGAATCGACCAGTCTTGGCAATGGTCGCTGTCAGAACCTAACCTTCGCAAAATCGGGTAATTGAGTTGAATGAATGCTTCTTTGATTTGGAAAAAAATAATACGGATAAATATATGAAATGTGAAAAATTACCAAAAAAAGTGTTGAATCTATTGCAATTGTGCCAATTTAATCTTTTCGATTTAATTTGGCAAAAAATTATGACGTGGCAGCTGGTGCTAACGTTGATCACTTTTCAATAATATGTTAACATTTTCTAGAATTTTTCCTTTTATTTTCTTCTTCTTCTTCTTCAGCTAGCTCCCAAAGCAAATGATCAGTTGGAGGGAGGGCCGAAATAATCCAAAATTGGCCGGAATGATTTTTATGGCACAAAGGCAAAAGGTTTATAACGGAACTGGAAAAAAAAAGGACTTAAGACTGAATTGGCATATTACAATAGGTTTAAAACTTTTTTGATAATTTTTTTTTATCTGCAATGGTCTATGATAGTTTAATTGTTCAATAATCCAGTGATCTGTAACCCTAATGTATGATATGATCCTTAAACTTTTAATTTATTCAACGTATCCATGAACTTTATCAACTTCGTAATCATGTTCGACCAAAACGTTATCCATGAATTTTGATAGTATTCAACTCTGTCCATGAACTACTGAATTACATGAAAAATTCAATATTGTCCTTCCGTAATTTAATTCAAAGACAACATTGAACATTTTTATTAAAAGCTCAGGGACCGCATGAACAAATTAAAAATTTGGGGACCACATTACACGTTGGGTTGAAATTTAGCGACCTAAATTGAATAAATTAAATGATTAGGGACTACATATATGTTTCGTAAAAGTTTAAATGCTATTTGTTTTATTATCCTTGATTTTATGTAGTCTCATGGCACCGGTCAGGCGATCGCATCACTCAAGAAGCCTAATCGCTGCATACGACACGCAAGTATAAAGGAAACAAAACCCAAGTGAGAGCACAATAAGAGCAACCCTACTCATTTGCAACGTAGCGTCTCTTTCTCGGCGGCATCAGCAGTTTACAATCACACAACCTTTCTACATGCAACAATTGATGTCGATATTTTGAAGCACAATCGAAGTGGAATGTCCAGTAAGATAATGTTAGCTAAACGATCTTAAAGGTACAGTTAAAATCGAGTGTTCGTCCAGACTTGACAAATGAACCACAAAAATTACCAAATTACGAATTTAGAAAGTAACTCTCATTTTCGTATCCATAAGAAAGGGGCTGATCTCCTTGCTCCGACGCTTGCCGAGTGGAAGGTCAAGGAAATAGAGCTCGACAACGATCCAATCAACTACAGTCGATACGAGAGTTGAAATTAGATTTCACCGGAGCTCATACAGACCTAATCCTAACTCATTCCTGCGATTTCTCCGCACAGATCAAGCAGAAGAGCAGACGGGGCCAGGAATAACCTCAAAGCTCGAATTGGATCGACAATTCGAAGGAATCGAGCCAGCATTCAGTGCACACCAACAGATCTAGCCGATAATACTAATTGAATCAGCAGGACAAGCACCGCGAAAGCGGATGCATAGAAACGGATTAGTGACGATCGGATATCATTGGCGGACAAGAATGCGAGACGAGGTCGGGACCTTACACTGCTCCTCCTATCCGAGGAAGACCAAGATCCAACCCTAAAATATCCTAAATTTTTGGGGTCGGATCAGGCTTTTTCGACAGATTAATTGAAATCATTGAGTTTGCGATATCACAATTTTGCGAAAATCCACTTAATAGGTACGATGATGTGGAGAAAAGGTCAAATCAAACTATCGAATAGGGGGGAAAAAATAGAGTGCTCTGAACAAATATCCATAATAAATTCTTCGGTCAAGAATGGGAAATTGCGCATTTCTATAGTACATGTTTTTATCCTTCTGATTCGGGACAGATTTTGGAGCGGACTCCGTTGTTTTTTACAAAAAAAAAAAATAAAAAATTTTTTCTTAAAAATGATCATCTACATCGATTGAAATAATTAGTTGATTAAAAATATTTTTATTATTGGCAAACAATATATAGTTAAAATTTTTCATAGATGATAAAAATATTATTCATTTATTAATTCTTGTAAGTGATGTAAGCGGTCCTTTTTAAGATTTTTTTTTTCAAATCATTTGTTCTCCTTGAAACAAGTGGACCTTGGCTAGTAATCTAATTTCTATTGGCGGTACTGAATAGAGCAAACAGATGGGCTCGGCCCAGGCCCAAGCTGAACGGTCCTTCAATTTCGTGTTTTGTGAGAGGGGAAAACTCATTGTCGATTTGGATGAGATTTTACATGAGGCATGTCATCGTGAGTGATCTTATCTAAAAGGACCGATCTCAGGACTTTAAAGCACGTATGTATCCCTCTTTCATGTATTTGATGCCACTGTCGATCCGAGATTGTACACCGAGGAAATGGCTCTGATGTCTGTTTGTGCTGCCGCTTGCGTCTGTCATTCCGGACCGCACCATCCACAGATGACACAGGTACATTCTCTAGTTGAAAAGCCTTTGTTTCAATAAGAGAAAGGGCGTTTATTTTTTTTTTCCACGTCGTAGACATAACTCTATGCTCTATTTAGTGATTTTGCTCCTCCTACAAATGAAAAGTGCTCGGTTATCACTTCATTTCAGCTAGAAGAAGGGGCCAAAAACTATTTTCAATGTCATAGTTTGCCACAACTCACTTTCTGAAAGACAGATCGATGCAAAATTGGTCTACTAGTGTGGAATAAGGGCTTAAGTACACTACAAGTGTCAAAACTTGTGTACGGCGCTCACTTTAGTGCTAAAACTTTCAAAATGATCACTTAAGTGTCAATTTTTTGGAAAACGATCACTTCAGTGCCAAAACTTCAAAACGATCACTTAAGTGCCAATTTTTTCGAAAAACGCTCACTTTAGCGCCAACTTTGACGAGTAACATTAGCTCAAATATTAATAAAAAATAGTTCACATCGGATTTCTAACGAACCGCGTCAGCTCAAATAGGAATTGGCACTAAAGTGAGCATTTTTTTTAAAAAAATTAACACTTAAGTGATCATTTTGAAAGTTTGGCACTAAAGTGAGTATCGTACACAAGTTTTGGCACTCGTAGTGTGTTTTAGCCGTGGAATAAGATTTGAGTTTTGTGTAATCAAGTAGTGCGAGGATTGGAAGAGTTGGGAATAATAAAGTGAAAAAAAAATATTGCGGAGTTTTTATATAGTTCAATATATATATATGTTTATATATATTTATATAAGAACACATCAGCTTACTTATAAGCTTTATTAGATAACTATTTTAAGATAGTATCTCAATCAAGACATGCACAATCAAAGGGAGATATACATGCAATATACATGCAATCCTGAGATACAGATAATCAATAAAAATATCATAATTATCTTCAATATAGAAAAATATCGATCCTAGAGAAAGTGCTAGATACCTCTAATGAAATTTTCGCAAGACCTTTGCTCACACAAGCATTAGAAGATGTAAATTTGATGGCATTATTGATACAAAACTGCATAAGGACTATGATACCAAGGAAATGACTCGGACGTTTGCTTGTGCTGTTGCTTGCGTTAGTCATTTCGCACGATACCTTCCACCGATGACGCGAGGTGCATTGCCTAGTCGAAAAGCCTTTGTTATGCTCTATTTAGATTGCTCCTTCTACAATGAAAAATCATGGGTTGGCTAGAAAAAGGAAAAAAAACAGTATTTTCGTATCGTAGTTTGCTACAACTCATTTTACGGCATGACTGATCGATACAAATTGGTCTACTTGAGTAGAAAGATTGAGCTTCACATGATCAATTAGTTCGAGCATTAGAAGTGTCGAGAATAATGAAGCGAAAAAGAGAATTGTGAAATTTGTTCATATTTCAACATATACGTTGATGGAGAATAAAACCAGCCTATTTATAGCCTTTATTAGATAATGATAATATCCCAATCAACATATGCATAGTCATATTCGTGGAATATAGTGTAATCTTGATAGATTTGAATAATCAACAAAAATGACTTAATTATCTAACATAGGGGAGTATCCTATATAAAGTGCTTAATACCTTCAATGTAATATAGGCCGGGCCGTGCTCACACAAGCATTAGAAGATGGCAAATTCGATGCCATTGTTGATCCAAAACTGCACAAGGACTATGATACCGAGGAAATGATTTGGATGTTTGCTTGTGTTGCTGCTTGTGTTCGTCATTCTGCACGAACCCGTCCACAATGACACAAATACATTGCCTAATTGAAAAGCCTTTGTTTTCAATATGCTATATCTAATGGTTTTGCTCCTCCTACAAATGAAAAGTCTTGGGTTATCACTTCATTGGAGCCAGAAAAAGGGGAAAAGACTATAAATTTTCAGGGTCTTAGTTTGCTACAACTCACGTTCTGGCATGGCCGAATGATGTGAATTGGCCTACTAGTGTAGGACAAGATTTGAGGTTCGGGTAATCAGATAGTTTGAGCATTGGAAGAGTCGAGAATAATAAAGCGAAAAGAGGATTGCGGAATTTGTATACACAATAGACTTTATTAGATTAATATCTTACTCACACACAATAGACTTTATAATAGAAATTAATATCTTAGGATAATAGTCTCAATCGAGACAAAATTGATGCCATCGATCCATAACTGCACAAGGACTATGATACCGAGGAAATGACTCGGATGTTTGCTTGTGTTGCTGCTTGTGTTCGTCATTCTGCACGAACCCGTCCACCAATGACACAAATACATTGCCTAATTGAAAAGCCTTTGTTTCGATATGAGAATGTTTTTTTTTATCCCTGTGTGGTAGACACAACTCTTGCTCAATTTAATGTTTTTATCCTCCTACGAGTGAAAAATCTGGGGTAATCATTTCATTTGAGCAAGAAAAAAAGGAAAAAAAAAAAACATCATTTTCAGCGTCTTAGTTTGCTGCAACTCACTTTCCGGCATGGCATTTGGATGCATATTGGTTTATTAGTGTGGAATAAGATTTGGTCCTAGCGTAATCCGGTAATTCGAGCATTGGAAGAGTTGAGAATGATGAAGTAAAAGAGAGAATGATGGAATTTGTATTATTTAGCTGTACACTAATGAAGAACACATTAGCCTATGTAAAATAAAAGTGCGATATACGTGTAATCTTAAGAGACACGGATAATTAACATAAATATCATAACTATCTCTAATATAAGAGAATATCATATAGAAATTGCTATATACCTCAAATGGGGAGAAAACCTTTCTCTGAGCAATTTAAATGAAGGAATTATGCCACGATTTAACATAGCATGTAATCGTTGTCAAAGCTTAGATTAGGACACCAGCCAAGATTGGGAGGATTCAAAGAAACACAGAACAATGGCACCGAAAAGCCAAGAACAAAGCCGCAAGCGAGTTCAGTGGCCACAATAGCTAGAATGGCCTTCAACCATCCAGCTCAATGTCGCGGCCGCGTTCAGCGTCAGAGTCGTGACGTTCTGGGTTCGCCACATATACTATCGGCTTGATGTTTTAAATTTTAAATGAGATAACAAACAAAAACTAAAAGCACGGTACTTCATTTATCTATGGTCGACAAATGTTGGGTTCATTTTACATGCATCTGGGAAATACGTCGGGGTGGCATCGAAAAGTCATTAGTGGCCCTACCCACTATAGAAAAATCAAGGACTGTATTCTCAACCAAAAGGCTCTCATCGCTGACCCGACTACTAACTTCACTACTCATCGGCCTGTACCGCGCTACTTACCTATGAAAATTTTCAGAATGAAGCGGTGAGAATCACTCAAGCTTTCTTCCTAACCTAGCTGCAAATTGACAGTTTACCAACCCAAACTGACCAGAGAATCACCCTTTGCCCTCTCCGCATTTTCCGGCAACCAAAAGCCAAATTGATATCATCTTAACCGTACTAGACATGCATGGGTCTCCATCTTTACCATCCAAAACTATCCGCAAGCCACCACCGCTGCCCGCCCGCTCACATTACTCCCTCAACCTTGTCGATAGCGTCAAATGTTGGAGAATTTAGCGAACGGGTTAGAAGTTTAACTTGCCTTGAACGTCGTCGCAGCTGCTTTCCTCTTTTAGACTTGTCCGGCGAACTCCTCGAGGCTCACTCGATCTAACGCCCGGGATAACAGAGATGACTGGTGCAAGAAAAGAAATGAGGAGAGGGCTCTCGAGCTGATATGACCGAGGAAGTCTTCTCGGCAAAGGAAAATTTTGGTCTTCCTCTGGTGGTCTTTTCTTGGTCCTCACATGGGCCATTTATAAAAAAAGAAGGTATTGAGCTCGGTTAACCCATATAAAAAGAGGGCAGCTAATTGGGCTCCTTTTGGGCTGCTGAGCCTCTAATTTAAGTCTGGTGGTCCACGGATAAAGGCAAGGAGCCCTCGATTAACCGGGCCACGCCGGTTCTAATTGGGCCAGATCCCCTCATGGGCCACAAAATTTATTTCCAATTAGGCCGAAAATTTAAAACGGCTGGCACCACTCGCTATTTCTCTACCGCCGTTGCGGCCCGCCGCGTTTGACGACCTCGTCCAAATTGAATCATAATTTGTCCGGCCCAAATCGACTTTCTAATCTATTTCGTCTTTTCCCGAAATATTTAGAACTATCATATGGGGCATTACACTCAAGCTGTGGGAGTCAACAGACTACCCGAGGGATGGACTTAGGAAAATGGCAGAGGGTGGTTGTCACGCAATTGGAGGCCCTTAATTTTAATACAAATGGATAGAAAAAAACCCTTTTTCATAGTTTCATGAGCTCTGACCTGTGGCTGCATGTTAGTAATATTAGGGGGCAACACGGGACGGGTTCCCATGATGCCCGATCCGACTTGAATCACTATAGGAGTGTGCTTGACCCGACCCAACTAGATCAAGAGTTTTTGTGAAAACCAAAAAGAGGAGGCGCCTCAAGAGCTTAATGCTGATTTTGCTCCCAATAAACAAATTTTATCATTAATATGTTGATTCTAATAATACTAGGTAAGTGGGTATATCATTAAAGTGATTTGTTATGTGATGTGACAAACTTTTTGTTAACGATCGATGTAACTCGCTTATTCGAATGTCCCTTTATGATCCATAACATCAACTAATATTTTCATTTAGTGGGTTTGCGAATTGTCCCTTTTTTTTTCGGTTGGAAAGTTTGCGAATTGTTAATGAGGCGCTTTTTTTATATATTTTCGTACCATATATGAATTTTAATGCGAAATAAAGAGCAGCACCTCAATGAGAAAGATAGTTGTTCCTTTTTGTTTACAATACCTTGCGCCATTATATAGGAGCGGCTTTCGTCGAGGACTCCTAATTTCTTTCTCTCGTTCCAAATTGTATGCAAGATCGGTTTGTTAGTAAGGTACGAAATATATCGTCGAATTTTCTCACTTATCTAATTATCCAATCCTTGAACTTGTAATTGACGTGTGTGTACACACACTCACTTAGACATATCAGAGTATAAAAAGGATTCTTTTCAAATGATAAGCACCAAATTGCTCTGATACCATGGAGGAGTTATGGTGTGAGATCACGAAACTCTAAGTAGTTATGCTATCCCACGTAGAAGTGGCTCTAAGCATAGAAATAAGCACTATTTGTTAGCTTCCAAGTTTCATGACATATACATTATAGAAATTTCAAAAGACCAGAAGTTTTTTGATCCAAAAAATTCATTATGATAAGTGGAGAGCATACTCATAGTCATGACATCATTTCAAGCTAATAATACAATTTGAATCGTATAATGATATTATAAATGTATACACACTCACTTAGACATATCAACGTATAAAAATGAATTTTTTTCGAATGATCAGCTCCAATTACATCTCCTCTGAGAGAGAGAGAGGGGGGTGGGGGGGTGGGATGACTTAATATTTCTTAAGAAAATAAAACAGTAAGTTTGCAAAATGTAACGGACATTTATTTTCAGTTCTTGGGGTATTATGGTGGGGAACACACTTGGACTCGAGCACCTTGATCATGATTAGACGTTTTACAGATTCCCCACAGTTTGCAGAAGTCTCATCCTAGCTGAATGCCTAAGGGGAAGTGAGCTCCAGCATTTTGACCAACTTTTGAGAACATTCCCCTTTGTGCTCAAAATTTTCCCAATCAGAACAAATTGCCCTCCATGAAATAATTGCCCCTTCCGCACCAATAAAGACAGTGAAGGAGAGGGAGAGGGAGAGGGAGAGGAGGCGGCAAAAGTGAACCCCAAAAGCCAGATTCACTCATTTGAGTCAAAGTAAAATTTCACCCATCAATGCCACGTACATTCCTCTTAAACAATCCTTGAAAAGGCCAGAAATAGAAAAAAAAAAAAAAAGTTAAAAGAACGAGAGACGGAAGAGGGACAAAGCAAAGGAAAGCACTTTTTCTTTCAAATGGACACCTCTCCTCATCCCTTGCAGTGGGGCGAGAGACGATAGGAATTTTTACCAAACTTTTTTGCAGCAAAGCTGGACTAATTGCACCAATCGTATCAAGGCCTTCATGAGTATCATTTGCTTGATACACTTTCGGTCCTTGTCCACCATAGATAAATTTTGCTATGCCCCGAAGGGATTAGCCGAGCTTGTTAAACTAGACTGGATAGCGAGTCTAGTCTCCAGAAGCGTGATAACGTGCTCGAGTCTTTATGAATATAACTTACTCGAGCAACCACAATGCATTGATCGCTTAATTAGAGTGACGGGATGTACAAATTGTTGCCCCTAGCAAAATTACTTAGATGTTTCAAGCACCCACGACAATTGTCGGTAACATAGAGCTATTGATTGGAAGAAGATCTCTCGAGCATTTTAGATTATTTTTCAACGGTCCTTCCATGATTCGCATGATGAATTATTATGACCAGCGTATTTTGGGATAAAAGTTAGGTTTAGTTCAAATTACAAGCACTACGAGGGTTTTTACTTTATGATCATTAGAAATAAACCAATGAAATTATTAACAACATTGCCTTTATGAAGTGCTTTCAACATCATAAGTTCTTTAAATATGTTGTAGGGTTTCTTGACATGCTTAACAATGGTCACTCAACATGTTTAAACATCCCATTAAAAATCTATTTCTTTTCATAAATGGACCTTTTTCTTTCTAGAATATTTGTATGTCTTCTCCTGATTTTAGCAAATAATTTGATAAATATGAAGGAAGCAATTTCGAAGGTGCTAATTTTCCAAGCAGCGATTGTCCAGGCATAAAGGAGCGTGCTTTTTAGCTGTTTTATTTTAAATAACATTAGGCATCCAACTTCTTTTCCCAGCAAAAGAAACAACATCGAGCTCTAAAAAAAATAAATAAATCAAAGAGCAGTCCAAAGACCTGTCAAAGAGAACCTTTTTGCTTTCTTAATATTCCCGAATTTTGGTTCCTCTCATGATTTATAACTTTTCTCATGTTTGCCTGCCACAATTACATTACCACTAAAGCAATGCCAAGTCACCAGCTAATCGTACACCATTTCGTGCGGTTGATTTTTATAATATTATCAACTTGCAATCGAAAATTAACAATTAAGTCTCCGTTTATTTCGCAAAAAATAATGATTTGAAAAATATTTTCCTAGGCACGATCGCTTACATCACTTACAAAGATGAATGAGTAAAAAATATTTTCATGTTCCACAAAAAAAAATATAAATATAAATTATTATCTTTAATGAAATTATTTTTTATTGATTAATTATTTTAGGCGATACAAACGAACGTTTTTTAGAAAAATATTTTTCAAATCATTTGTATAAAATATACATCGAATATTTTCATGTACTGGCAAAGAACCCCCTTATCTTGGAGGGAACAAAGGGACATTTACATACAAGCAAGCAACTTTTCTTTTTCTCAGCCATTTTTTTTGTGGTTCTTTTTCCCGGGAAAATTCCTTTCTCGGGAATCTATGGAATAAGCATATGGACTAATCATGCCATAATCTATATCGGTGCAATCATAGGGTATTGAAATGGCTAGCCTTTGTTTATTGCATGATGCTGGTCAAAAGTGTTATGTGGAATCATTACTTGTTTTGATGCAGAAATGATCTAATATAATAAGCTTTCTTTTCTTTACTGCGCTTCCCATTAAGTCGTCGTCCTGCGGTTCTCTGTCCTTCACAGATTTTATTACAACAGGAAGCTGATTTTTCATCATAATTAAGAAAATTGCAAGTACATTAGTGGAAGAAAATGAATATTAGGAAGTGATTAATCACCTTGCTCCGTCGGCATGACCTATATCCTAAGAGAAAACGTTGTAAGATTGCTTAGAAAAACAATAGGGTTTGTTGCTTTAATCCTCTATTTATTTGAGGATTTTTTTAAAAAAAAATTAAGGCATACACCGTTAGTGTAAAGAAAAATTCAATTAGTGGTTTTTTCTCTCCATGGATTTGAGGGTTTTAACTACTCACTGTGTCACCAACTATCATTAACCATGGATAAGGCCGCTTATGGAAATATTTTTATACATTGACAGATTCACAGTGTAAGTGTTGACACCCGATTTTTAATCATCTTTTCTCTTTAAAAAATTAATAAAAAAATACATAAAAATTCATAAAATTACAAAATCATCTTTTCTCTTTATACTGACAGCTTCAGGGAATTTTAATGCTTATATTTATTTACTGCTTTTTATATTACTTCTTTTCATTGATCCGAACCTCAAAATGCGGGAGGTTCTGCCTTCTACTTGGTGATGTAAAGATCTCTCGTATTTCATCTGTTGTATTTTGATTTCCACATTATCAAACTCCAGAATTAGTAGGTCGAGCCACTTGCTGGAGGTCATAACACTGTACAGAAGTTGTTAAACTCACTCACTCTTTCCGGCTTCAGGGAATTTTAATGCTTATATTTATTTATTGCTCTTTATAGTGCATCTTTTTATTACATTATATTATTGAACTTGTTTGTAAAATCATAGATTTTTTTAACTGTTTTCGTGGTATATCGATTACTGAATACGTACGCATGTCCATCCGTATGTCATATTTGTCATGTCATATTTGCCAGGTCATTTTATGTCATGTCATTTCAATTTTTTTTAGATTTGCATTTAATTTATGCCATTGCATTTTAGAGTAATTTTATGCATTGCATATAATACGATTTTTCATGCATTCATAAAAGAAAGAACGAAAATCAACAAAAAAGATATATTTTGTGTGGCGCATGCTCCATGAGCTTCCTTGATTTCTGGACATTCAATTAATTATTTGTGCACCTGCATGATAACCTTTGTTAGTGACTTAGGTTAAAATCGATTAATTTTGCCTTCTCAAATGATTTTTCATGAAATAAAATGGTACCGAAAGGGCGTTAGAGTAATCTAGTGTAATCAAATCCTCGGACTTTGAATTTCTGATTTGTAGAAGTAATTTAGTTCTCCCGCTAATTTACTTAGGTTTCTAATCGACCTACCAAAAACAATTAGTGGCTACTCCAAATTGAATAAACTTTCCATGAAAAGAATCTAAGTTGCGATTCGGTAGGACTTGTGAGGTCCGAATTAGGTTAGTCAGTTAACCTGATAATCCGTTAATCTGGAATTTCACAGATCGAATTTTAGGTCGCGACAGTATGCTATAATTACTTTAGAGGAAAAAGAAATTACAAAAATTCGGCAAGATTTGGTCAATTGTATCTTCCGATTGTGGGCTACCAATATGAAAGAACGAAGCTAGCCGTTTTTTTTTTAATAGCTTAGTTATTTAGAATTGTGTTGTTGTGGCCCTTCCAATGAACAATTTTTAGCAACTTTTCCTAAAGGAGGTAGTCAAAGTATGAATATGAAGATGCCAAGCTTAAGGAAGACGATGATTGTTTGGCATTAATTTAATTCAAGGCATGATTTGTTTTTCCTTCCCCCTTTGGTAATTATTAATTATATGTGAATGCAAGCTTGATTATCAAAAGCATCTGTATCCTTGCCAGACGTTGAAGTTGATGACACTGTTTAACTCTCGTAGCGATTTGACAAAGAAATTTTTATATTAGCCTTTGATTATATTCTTATGTTTAGATGCTAATTGTCTTGTCGCAAATATTTATCTCAAATGGCATAGAATAGACTGTAATTGGCCGAATTCTTTGGTAAAGTGTCGATTTGCTGATGAATGCCTTTTGACCTTTATTTGTACATTTATATGATCTACATAGTACCTATGTCCTTGTGTTGGACGGAGAATAATATTGTACGGACTATAGTGCAAAGGATCCGCATAAGATATTTGGGGTTAGAAGAGTGATTAACAAACTATTTATATATGTCCAATTGGCCGTAACCGCCGCTTAAACTTTTGATTGGAATAAACTCGAATAAGTTATGTTAATAAGCCTGGATCTCTCTCTCTCTCAAGTCGTGACTTACAATAGTGTATTTACGTGTATTTTGTTAAACCTGTTCTGATGTAACGGTTTCGCGTCATTATAAATTATTTACTACAAGATAGATGACTAAAT
Source organism: Psidium friedrichsthalianum (assembly GCA_019149425.1). Lineage (NCBI taxonomy): Eukaryota > Viridiplantae > Streptophyta > Magnoliopsida > Myrtales > Myrtaceae > Psidium > Psidium friedrichsthalianum. Next base: position 19,462 of record JAGVVM010003662.1, read on the forward strand.
TTAATTTGAACTTTTTTAAATTGAATAGAAAAAAGTTTAAATCGATAGGTGGAGGGAGATTACGTGTATGTATAAAGAGCATCTACACTCCGGTAAATAAGTAGTCTAAGATATTTGTCGCAGAGCAAAGACTTGATTAGCAAGTTGGTGGCTTGTTTGCTTCAAGGTAATTAGAGCAATAATAATAGCTGCCAAAAATGATCTGTCGTTCATTAGGAAGCTGTCATTTTTTATGCCTTCGTGCACGAAGAATGGCAAGTGGGATTCCAAATTGTTTGAAAAGCAGATTCCTCAATTGCCTTTTGAGATGTGACAAGAAGTAGTATTCCAAATGGTAAACATGAGACGGTTTGCTCTTTGGTCTTTTGAATCAAGGCACTCAAACGAAAGCGTCATTCCGAAACTTTCATGAATGATTATTGTCATTGCAAGATAGAAAAGAACCATAGTCATATTATCGAAACACTAGGTGAGCTTGTATTTGTTGGTATTACTTGAACCTTGCTGGTATATTAGCTAAATCAGATAAGTCCACATAAAGGCTGTTCCGTGGTAGCGAGGCGATGGTCAAGACAACTAGTTCGAGCTATATGCATCTACACACCGACCATGCATCAACATATTTTGCGATATTCGAATGAGACCGTGCAGCTGCTTCACCTTGAAATTCTAGCTCAGGTGCAATGAGTATTCGGTGCTCTAAAGCGACAGAAGGAAACCCTAGACGAGGAACCATTCTAGCATGTAAAATGCAACACGATTCGAAAATGCGTGATGGGGCAACCTATATTTGCTTGAGAATTTGATTATATAAGATCGGCAAGTCATGCATGCCCTCATCAAACTACCAATGACCTCGTGCTGTCCGTTCATCACGACCTTGAACAAGAATTAAGTCCCGCATGGTATGAGCGAGAGAGAGAGAGAGAGCACAAAGTAACATTCATGAGTAGACTTTCCCCACGTCATGACCTCGATTATATTCTAAAGCTCATGGAACGTGAAGTCCGGGATTTTTAACGTGTGCGTGTGGTCCTAACCTTGAACAATTTGTGGGGTTTTAATCTGTTGACTCTATTTAGTATGTATGTCTCCTTAACGATGGTTTTACCGACATGATGAATTATGTTGTGATGCTACTTACGTCGTACCTAACGTAAATGGTCGAGAGACGATATTCTAACTTTTAGTATAATATTGAACTATAGGACACGCATAGTCAAGTAGATTCATCTTTTGTAATCAGCAAGTGAGGTTGTCAGCAATTCTCAACTCTACAAAAAAAAAAAAAGGATTCCAAGGAAGCCAGTAACAAATAATCGAACATCAGCAAAAGGCCACCACTTGAAGTTCTTTATCAGGGTCAAAGATTAGCATATCCATAAGAGAGATCAGAGGCTAATTCATCAAGTCATTTATTATTCATGCCACTCTATATATACAACCAAGGATCAAATAACCAAAAATCTGAAACAAATTAAAGGAGAGGGAAAAAAAAAAAAGAAAGGTAAAAAGAAAAGTCCGGGAATAAACAACCGCCACACTTTGTCAATACCTACTAGGGGTGTCAATGGGCCGGGTCGGGCCGGGTCTCGCATAGGCCCGACCCGGCCCGAAAACAAACAGTACCAAGTTCGGGCCGGGCCGGGCCGGCCCGATACCCGAATTATATACGTCCAAAATATACGGGTCGGGTCGGGTCGGGTCGGCCCGATTTTTTTTTTTTTTGAAATTTGAAATTTGAAGCACAGAAGCCAAGTGACCGAGCCTGAAATGAGTGGAAAGTCGAATAGATGAATGAATTTTCTAGGTGGCCCCCCACTGCACCTACATAGATACGACAGCTCATTTGGTGAAAAAAATCAAAAGAGCAAGAACAAAAACCAGCGACGTGGGGCTCCGGAACCTGTCCGCTCTACACCGAATTAGCAACAAAGCGAGAGCTTGGAGCATTCGCACCCATCGCAATAAAAGAATGTCTCGACTATGAGTCCGCACAAGTACGAATCTTCGAAGAAAGCTCAAAACTTCCGAGTCCTCGCTCGATGAACAATAACCTCTTGGACAGCAGCGTTCTTATCCTCCTTCTAGCTAGCTCCAGCTTTTACCCCCAACGCCCCAAAGCTACACAATGCCACGCACACGTACAGACACACAAAACAGCAAGAGATCAGATTCAGAATGTTCGTTTCCCGGTCCCTCGAACAAACCCATCACCGCAAGCTACTAAAAAAAGATCCTCAGATTCCACACGGGTTCCCATTTCCTCGCGCGGGTCGGGTCTCCACGATTGGAAGCATGGATGCATACCTTCGGGGAGTCGCGCGGGGTCAACTCAGCTGGGAGCCAACAGAAGGTCCTCGTGGGGGTTTTGGGGGGGCGATTCAAAATCAGAGATCGCGCCAGGAAGAAGACGAAGAAGCAGCGAGAGTGTATACAACACGGAAAGAGAGAGAGGAAGAGATGAAGAGGCGTGGAGTTGATGAGGAGAAGGGAGGATTGATTGGGAAGTGAAACAAATTGCAGAGTTTGGCTCCATATTGCAGACGCGGAGGAAGAACATGTACTGTACCTGTACTGAACACAGTACCGGTACTGTTCCGAAACAGTACCGGTACTGTTTGGGAACAGTACCAAGGCCCGGCCCGAAAATTTCTTAAAATTTCGGGCCGGTCCGGGTCGGGCGGGCCGGGTCGGGCCGGCGCGGGCCTGGTTGACAGCCCTAATACCTACCGACTGCAAATTTTACTATTCACCAAAGGCACTTGGCGTCTCTTTATTCTTAAAAAGCACCAACGTTTCTCCTTTTGGTCTAAGGGGGGGCTTTGTCATGACGGAGCACCGATTCCAACTTTGCGATTCACGTAGTTCTTGTGTCCCGGGAATCCTTTTTTTTTTTTTGTAGAGTTGAGAATTGCTGACAACCTCACTTGCTGATTACAAAAGATGAATCTCTACTTGACTATGCGTGTCCTATAGTTCAATATTATACTAAAAGTTAGAATATCGTCTCTCGACCATTTACGTTAGGTACGACGTAAGTAGCATCACAACATAATTCATCATGTCGGTTAAAAACCATCGTTAAGGAGACATACATACTAAATAGAGTCAACAGATTAAAACCCCACAAATTGTTCAAGGTTAGGACCACACGCACACGTTAAAAAACCCGGACTTCACGTTCCATGAGCTTTAGAATATAATCGAGGTCATGACGTGGGGAAAGTCTACTCATGAATGTTACTTTGTGCTCTCTCTCTCTCTCTCGCTCATACCATGCGGGACTTAATTCTTGTTCAAGGTCGTGATGAACGGACAGCACGAGGTCATTGGTAGTTTGATGAGGGCATGCATGACTTGCCGATCTTATATAATCAAATTCTCAAGCAAATATAGGTTGCCCCATCACGCATTTTCGAATCGTGTTGCATTTTACATGCTAGAATGGTTCCTCGTCTAGGGTTTCCTTCTGTCGCTTTAGAGCACCGAATACTCATTGCACCTGAGCTAGAATTTCAAGGTGAAGCAGCTGCACGGTCTCATTCGAATATCGCAAAATATGTTGATGCATGGTCGGTGTGTAGATGCATATAGCTCGAACTAGTTGTCTTGACCATCGCCTCGCTACCACGGAACAGCCTTTATGTGGACTTATCTGATTTAGCTAATATACCAGCAAGGTTCAAGTAATACCAACAAATACAAGCTCACCTAGTGTTTCGATAATATGACTATGGTTCTTTTCTATCTTGCAATGACAATAATCATTCATGAAAGTTTCGGAATGACGCTTCGTTTGAGTGCCTTGATTCAAAAGACCAAAGAGCAAACCGTCTCATGTTTACCATTTGGAATACTACTTCTTGTCACATCTCAAAAGGCAATTGAGGAATCTGCTTTTCAAACAATTTGGAATCCACTTGCCATTCTTCGTGCACGAAGGCATAAAAAATGACAGCTTCCTAATGAACGACAGATCATTTTTGGCAGCTATTATTATTGCTCTAATTACCTTGAAGCAAACAAGCCACCAACTTGCTAATCAAGTCTTTGCTCTGCGACAAATATCTTAGACTACTTATTTACCGGAGTGTAGATGCTCTTTATACATACACGTAATCTCCCTCCACCTATCGATTTAAACTTTTTTCTATTCAATTTAAAAAAGTTCAAATTAAATTTAGTCATCTATCTTGTAGTAAATAATTTATAATGACGCGAAACCGTTACATCAGAACAGGTTTAACAAAATACACGTAAATACACTATTGTAAGTCACGACTTGAGAGAGAGAGAGATCCAGGCTTATTAACATAACTTATTCGAGTTTATTCCAATCAAAAGTTTAAGCGGCGGTTACGGCCAATTGGACATATATAAATAGTTTGTTAATCACTCTTCTAACCCCAAATATCTTATGCGGATCCTTTGCACTATAGTCCGTACAATATTATTCTCCGTCCAACACAAGGACATAGGTACTATGTAGATCATATAAATGTACAAATAAAGGTCAAAAGGCATTCATCAGCAAATCGACACTTTACCAAAGAATTCGGCCAATTACAGTCTATTCTATGCCATTTGAGATAAATATTTGCGACAAGACAATTAGCATCTAAACATAAGAATATAATCAAAGGCTAATATAAAAAATTCTTTGTCAAATCGCTACGAGAGTTAAACAGTGTCATCAACTTCAACGTCTGGCAAGGATACAGATGCTTTTGATAATCAAGCTTGCATTCACATATAATTAATAATTACCAAAGGGGGAAGGAAAAACAAATCATGCCTTGAATTAAATTAATGCCAAACAATCATCGTCTTCCTTAAGCTTGGCATCTTCATATTCATACTTTGACTACCTCCTTTAGGAAAAGTTGCTAAAAATTGTTCATTGGAAGGGCCACAAAAACACAATTCTAAATAACTAAGCTATTAAAAAAAAAAACGGCTAGCTTCGTTCTTCATATTGGTAGCCCACAATCGGAAGATACAATGACCCAAATCTTGCCGAATTTTTGTAATTTCTTTTTCCTCTAAAGTAATTATAGCATACTGTCGCGACCTAAAATTCGATCTGTGAAATTCCAGATTAACGGATTATCAGGTTAACTGACTAACCTAATTCGGACCTCACAAGTCCTACCGAATCGCAACTTAGATTCTTTTCATGGAAAGTTTATTCAATTGGAGTAGCCACTAATTGTTTTTGGTAGGTCGATTAGAAACCTAAGTAAATTAGCGGGAGAACTAAATTACTTCTACAAATCAGAAATTCAAAGTCCGAGGATTTGATTACACTAGATTACTCTAACGCCCTTCGGTACCATTTTATTTCATGAAAAATCATTTGAGAAGGCAAAATTAATCGATTTTAACCTAAGTCACTAACAAAGGTTATCATGCAGGTGCACAAATAATTAATTGAATGTCCAGAAATCAAGGAAGCTCATGGAGCATGCGCCACACACAAATATATCTTTTTTGTTGATTTTCGTTCTTTCTTTTATGAATGCATGAAAAATCGTATTATATGCAATGCATAAAATTACTCTAAAATGCAATGGCATAAATTAAATGCAAATCTAAAAAAAATTGAAATGACATGACATAAAATGACCTGGCAAATATGACATGACAAATATGACATACGGATGGACATGCGTACGTATTCAGTAATCGATATACCACGAAAACAGTTAAAAAAATCTATGATTTTACAAACAAGTTCAATAATATAATGTAATAAAAAGATGCACTATAAAGAGCAATAAATAAATATAAGCATTAAAATTCCTGAAGCCGGAAAGAGTGAGTGAGTTTAACAACTTCTGTACAGTGTTATGACCTCCAGCAAGTGGCTCGACCTACTAATTCTGGAGTTTGATAATGTGGAAATCAAAATACAACAGATGAAATACGAGAGATCTTTACATCACCAAGTAGAAGGCAGAACCTCCCGCATTTTGAGGTTCGGATCAATGAAAAGAAGTAATATAAAAAGCAGTAAATAAATATAAGCATTAAATTCCCTGAAGCTGTCAGTATAAGAGAAAAAGATGATTTTGTAATTTTATGAATTTTTATGTATTTTTTTATTAATTTTTTTAAAGAGAAAAGATGATTAAAAATCGGGTGTCAACACTTACACTGTGAATCTGTCAATGTATAAAAATATTTCCATAAGCGGCCTTATCCATGGTTAATGATAGTTGGTGACACAGTGAGTAGTTAAAACCCTCAAATCCATGGAGAGAAAAAACCACTAATTGAATTTTTCTTTACACTAACGGTGTATGCCTTAATTTTTTTTTAAAAAAATCCTCAAATAAATAGAGGATTAAAGCAACAAACCCTATTGTTTTTCTAAGCAATCTTACAACGTTTTCTCTTAGGATATAGGTCATGCCGACGGAGCAAGGTGATTAATCACTTCCTAATATTCATTTTCTTCCACTAATGTACTTGCAATTTTCTTAATTATGATGAAAAATCAGCTTCCTGTTGTAATAAAATCTGTGAGAGAAGGACGACGAATGGGAAGCGCGCAG
>JAGVVM010003663.1:0-19542 GCA_019149425.1 Psidium friedrichsthalianum
AAAACGCATCTGACAGCACAGATATAATCCCCCCACGTGCCCCGATGGGCTAACCCTCGCGATCTACTCCAGAAAGTATAGGTAACCGGCCAAGTCAGACCTGACTTTTTTTACGGCCTGTTTGCCTGCTTATATTATCAATTTTATTTATGAATTTTTTATTATTTATGGGAAAATTTCGTTTAGGGCTTGAAGTGCTCTTGTTTTTTCAAAATAAGGGCATGAAGTGTCCTTTGTATTCAAAAAGGGCTTAATCAGGGATATTTTGTCATTTCATCTATTTTGCCCTAACTCCTCCCACCGGTGACCACCGGCCACCAGCAAGGGCGAGAGAGGGACTCCGACGACAGCAGTAGCCTCACCAGACGAGTTGACGAGAGAGCCCTCGCTGGCCTTGCCAAGGTAAGTCAAGGGCGACCGACTCTAAGGCTGCCCTCACCGACGAGAGCTGCCCGACGAGGGTAGCTCCCGCCTCACCAGGGCGAGGGCCACTGCTCTCGTGAGCAAATTTGGCGAGGGGCAGCTCTCTCATCACCAAGGCGAGGGCCGTTGCCCTTGTCGGAACCTCACCCTGCCTCCAGGCTGGCGAGGGCCTCACTTAGGTGAGCTGAGGGCAGCATTTGTCAACCTCGCTCAACAGTTGCCATCACCAGATCTTGGCCTCAACTGGCGACCTTGCACCATTGGCTCGCGGTGGGAATGCCAAAGCAATTTTCGATTTCGCGAAGACCCCGTTCTGAAGAAGGAGAAGGGGAAAGGAGGAAGCAATTCGTCAGATCTAAGGCTTTCTCCCTTGATCCTGCGAGGATGAATATATTCGATTCGCCAACGACATGACACACCTTTTAGCATCCTCGTCTTGCTCGCTCGAGATTAGATCGGTCGTGAGGCGAGGGTGACCCTCAATTCGCCCAAGGAGGGCAGTGAGGGCCGCACTCTGCTCCGGGGCAAGGACCCTTCTAGAGACGATGAACAATGTCCGGGTAAGTGGAAGATAATGAATAGTTGCCTCTCCAAGGGTAAATCGGCGAAACAAAGAGAAAAAAAAGAAAAGAAAAGAAAATTAAAAAGGAAATGCAAAAAAATCCTGGTCAAGCCTCTTTTGAAATAAACGGTACTTCGGGCCTTATTGAAAAATAATAGCACTTGGGCCCTTAAACGAAATTTTTTCTTATTATTACATACTAAATAAATAATTACGTATATCTAATAATTTTTTAATTAATTGATAATTATGTATAAAAAAAAGCCTCAAAATAAAATATATATATATATTATAAACACTATATAAATATAAATATATATAAAAAATGCCATACGGGCCCTTAGGCCGCACAGGCCTACATGGCACTCTAAGTGCGCGTTGGGCTCACGTGCATTGGATTGTTGCGCGGGGCCGTTGTAGCCATTTAAGTGTGCGTGGATCGCAATTTACAATAATTGGTAAATATTTTTACTACTAAATTGTGCGAAAAAAAAACCTAACGTGCCACGTAATGCAATACAATTATTATTTCAACTTTTGTGCTTTTTTAATATCAATTTCTTTTCCCCTTCTTCTTGCCTTCTTCCTACTAGTCGATCGCCTGTTCCACGGCGCTAGAGGAGGAAGAAGAAGAAGAAAATATAAAAGAAAGAGAAAGAAAAAAAAATAAAACATTCCAAAAATTTAAAGCTGCTCATCACAAAAAGTTGTATCACAACACATAAGCCACATTGACCACGTGCATGTAACTGGATTCAATCAAAAATTGAGTGTAAAGATTTAATTGACACAACAAAAGGCTCAATGACCAGTAGAGGCAAGACAGAACTAAAGGAGAGAAGAAGAAGAAAAAAGTCGAAAAGAAAATATTAAATAATCATATTATAATAAATTGCCAATAAGTACCTGGATCTTTCCAAATTGTCATCAGTGCGCGGTCGCGCATAGAATGTCAGTAATTTCAATACAAAATCGCACCGGAAAGAAAAGCACCACCCACATAACATGCTAAGAAGATTGTCATGTCGGTGTAGAACACATATCAGACATGGAACACACGTCCAACACGAGTCAACGCATGTCATATATCTAACCCACGCTATCAACGCCAGCAAACACACCAGCGATGCATGATCAAGGCAGAGGTCATTATGTCCCGATAGTTGCTACGGTGGTGCGTGTGGGTCAAATCTCATTGGAGAAAGTGTGAATTGGAGCCCGGGGAAGAAGGGGAAGATGGTGTTTGCCTCTTGGGCCTTGAGAGAGAGAGAGAGAGAGAGAGAGTGAGAGAGAGGAAAAAGAAGAAGGAGATAGGGGAAAGCAGAGAATTACATTGGGACGCTTGAAATTACGATGGATGGCACAAGAATCAAGGGGCTTCGGAGTGGAAAAGCCAGGCAAATTAGAAAGAGAACAAAGATTGAGAAGTAAGGAAGGAGGTCAAAGGAATTAGAGGTGAGGCAAAAAACCCTAAGATTTAGAGAAAGAGTAAATAGAGATAAGGTTGAAGTGTTAGTATTATTGTATTAGTGGAGCCCAAGGGAAAATGGCCACACCTAAGGCAATTTTCCCATAAAATTGACGGGGCTTATAGATGCCCTTCAGTTGGTTAGGGACTTCTTTGCATCGGGCATTCTAGACCCTTCATTGAACCAAACTCAGATTGTGCTCATTCCAAAGGTGGCAAACCCGGAGTATATCTCACAGTATAGACCTATTAGCTTGTGCAACTTTGGCTACAAAATAATCTCTAAAGTTATGGCTAACAGGCTAAAGCCTTGGCTTACCGGCATCATAGCAAAAGAGCAAAGTGCATTTGTTTGTGGTAGGCAAATCCAAGACAACATTTTAATTGTTCAGGAGGTTCTGCATCAGCTGAGAATCAGGGAGAAAAAGAGGAAATTTCAAGCCGTTCACAAATTGGATATACAAAAAGCCTATGATAGAGTGGAATGGGATTTCCTATGTGCATGCATGCTCAAGATGGGGTTAGCGAGAAGTGGGTCTGCTTAATCAAACAGTGCATCTCAACAGTATCTTTCAGCATTAAGATTAATGGCGAGAATACCCCCTCTTTTCTCCCTTCCCGTGGCATAAGACAAGGTGACCCCCTTTCTCCGTATTTATTCATCATCTTGGCTAACACATTGTCATCCCTCTTATTCAAAGGGGTGGAGGACGGCTCTTTGAAAGGAATCAGGCTGAGTAGAAACTGCCCCACGTTATCCCATCTACTATTCACGGATGACGCGATATTTTTCCTAGATGGGACGATCACAGAATGCCAGAATTTAGCTAGTATCCTAAGTCAATATTGTCTAGCTTCTGGGCAAGCCATCAACCTTAACAAGTCAGGAGTATTTTTTAGCAAAGGCTGTCCAGATCTTCTCAAGCGAAACTTGGCAACTGAATTGAGAGTTCCTATCATTGAAAAAACTGGGAAATATCTGGGAATCCCGTCAGATTGGGGCCGATCTAAGAAAGATATGTTCGCTTGGATCCTAGCAAGGGTTAACATGAAAATGGAAGGCTAGAAAGATAAGCTATTGTCCAAAGCAGGAAAAGAGACTTTGATTAAAGCGGTGGTACAGGCTCTTTCACAATACGCTATGTCTATTTTCAAGATTCCCATCTCGGTGTGTAAGGCGGTTGAAAGGAAAATAGCCAATTTCTGGTGGAAGCAGAACACATCGAAAACTGGTATCCATTGGAAGAAGTGGGAATTACTGAAGAACGGCAAGTTGGAAGGCGGGCTTGGTTTCAGGGACCTTATAGCCTTTAATATAGCCATGCTGGGAAAGCAAGCTTGGAGGTTAGCGCAAAATCCTTCAGCTCTGTGGTGTAGAATTTTCAAAGGAATTTACTTCTCGAGCGGCGATTTTTGGAATACTAAGAAAGGGGCAAGACCCTCTTGGGGTTGGCAGAGCTTGATACAAGGCAGAGATGGGATTGACAAAGACATTAGATGGTCGGTGGGCAATGGTCAGAAAATCAAGATCAGAGAGCACAGATGGTTACCATCAGGGGTGATAGGAGGCCCAGCAAATAGAAACGACCCTACTATGGTGGCAGAAGTGATCAACCTACAACTAGATCATGGGATGTTCCATTACTAAACAAAATTTTCCAGCCAGAAACGGTAAAGGAGATCATAGACACACCCATCAACCCAGCATCCTAGGGGACAAACTTGTATGGACAGGCAACGCGAGAGGGAAATACTCGGTCAAGGATGGCTATCACAACATCAGATCAAGCACAAAGCAGAACAGTACCGACCTAGCAACCTCTTCATACCAACCACCCCGAAGCCTATGGAAATCTATCTGGCACATCCCAACACTACCTAAGATCAGATTTTCTTCTCTGGAGTGTGTGTCAGAATGCCTTACCGACCAAAGAGAGCTTGTTTAGGAGAAAGCTGGCCCCGGATCCCTGTGTCCCGTGTCGCCAATCCCCCGAGACACTGGAACACCTCTTCGTGCTGTGTGACTGGGTTAAACAAATCTGGGCAGACAATCGGCTTCAGTTAAAGACATCGCCAGTTCAGATCCAAAGAATAGATAAATGGTTGTTCGAAGCCCTTACCTCTAGGTCGACCCTCCCGCGTCCTGCACTTCTTGCTAATATCCTCTGGCGCATATGGAAAGAGCGAAACAGTGTCCTGTTCCGCCGAAATCGACCCAAACCTGAGCTAATAGTGGAGGAAGCCGAGGAGGAAGTATCAATTTTCGATAGACATCGACAGATCAAGCACGAATCAAAGGAAAGAAGGGACGCCTCACCTTGTTTCTGGGTTCCCCCGAGATTAGGCCAGTGGAGCTTCAACGTTGATTGCTCGTGGATCGAGGGTGAGAAAGTTGGATCGGTGGCCGGGATTTGTAGAGACGACAGAGGAGCCATCGTTACCGGGTTTGCGAAAGAGGAAAAAGCCGACTCGGCGCTGGAGCTTGAAACCCTCGCCATCCTACAAGCCCTTCGCGTGGTGAAAGAAGAAAGGGAGAAGAAGCTTCGCGTGAACGCCTTAGCAGGATCTGCTGTGGGCGTCGTACAAGAGTCTCAAAAAGTAGATATTTTTACTGACAGTAAATCTTTCTTTCTTTCCTAGATACACCAGAAGAAAGCCCGTGGACTTTTAGATCCCTTTTCGTGGATTATGGATATCCTGGCCCAACTCGGAACTGAAGTGGTGATAGTGGCCCATATCAACCGGGAAGCGAACAGAGCAGCTGACTGGGTTGCTAAAGCCCATCGTAGAAATCTGCTTCCCCCTTCTTGGATTGTGAATCCCCCCTTCCGTTATGGAATATTTTATGTTGTGATGCTAAGAACACTAGACCTTGTTAGTCCTTTTCTATTGACTAATTTGAAGCTCGCTGTTTTCAACCAAAAAAAAAAAAAGGACGTGACCTCTAAGGCTACAACCACCAGCACTAATCGCAATTTAATTTTTCTGTTTACTTTATTATTATTTTTTCCTAAACGGCTGGCTTTTGGAGTCAAATTATAGAAGTACTCATGCAAGGAAGTTTCTTTTTTATTTTTCTATTTTTACAAAGAATCATAGAAATGATTATTTGTCATCCATATATAGAAAATATATATTTAATATACAACGTGTCTTAACATGTGGGAATCCTCTAGTTTTTAGAAATGATGTGTCGGCGTATCGTGTCATGTCGTATTGCGTGTCAATGTTGGTACTATTTAGTTGGCAGGAAGGATTGAATTAACAAAATTCAAAAGGCTCGGCGGCTCGCTAGAGGAAGAAGAAGAAGAAAAAACAAAGAGAAATGACATAAAAAAATATTCGAAAAATATTAAAGTATCATTAAAAATTAGTCACGTCAGCGATTTTTGATCAAAATTGATCGGAATAATTGAATTGGCACAAATACAAAAGGTTTAAAACTAAATTGGCAAAAAAGAAAAAAAAAATATTTATTACCGAATTGGCATAATTACAGTAAATTTAGAATTTTTTGATAATTTTTTCGAGAATGGTTCGCTTTCCTTGATCATTCTTGAGATTAATGGTTCATTCCTCTTGAAAATATCTAGTATTCTTTGAAGAAGAGAAGAGGTGAATCTTAGGAAGAACTTATTTTGCAATTCTCAATAACAAAAAGATACGAGAATGCTGCTCAAAGGGTACGCACATGTTTTACCTTCATGTTCTTGTCACATCAATCTTCAAGCTTCAAAGGGTGTTCCTTATTTTTATGTGGAGGAAAAGTTGATGGCTTATGGACCAAATGATATGCAAGTGATTGTTACTTTTCTCTTTGTCATTGAATATATTCGATGGCTTCTCTTAATTTTTCAGAGTGGCATTGTAGTCCACCAAAGTAATCAATTTTCAGATTACTTCTTAAAAATCGCGTTATTTGAATTTTAAGCAATTTTTCTACTTAGCCTACTATATATTCATTTGTCCGTCAAATCTGCTGGCTCAAATGCATCGACATATCCAAAAAATTCCTTAGGTGTTATTAATTACTTGAGTATTTTTCAGGTCAATATCTAGATTTCTTTTTTGTTTTCTGAAAAGCAATATTGAGAACCTATGCAAATCATCATGCTCGATTGCCCCTTTAAAACTTTTCATGTTCTAGTAAATCTACATTTAATTTAAATCTAGTCTAATTTAATCTAGATCTGCAAAACTATTGATCGACTCTTTATCTGCACTTTATATTTTATTCCTCACATAACCTTCTTATTCTGTAAAGAATTGCATATTGGCAGGTTACAACCATTGAGTCTTCATTTCTATGAATGGTTACCATCAAAAGATAAACTTCTTATTTGCAAAAAAAAAATATCGAACCAATTATTTTTTCCAGATGATTGCACCCCTGGAGATTTCTTTGGAGAAATCTACACTTTGTTTGAATTTCTTATTCTAGAACTATTACGAGCTTTTGCTTCTCTTTTTTTTTTTTTTTGTGTGTGTGGAGAATACACGAAAGTTGCTTTTTGTTTTTCCTTAAACAATTTGAATGGTGGGTAATTTTTAAAATTTAATATCAGTGTGTAAAAGTTCATGTATTGTTCACATTATAAAAATGTATATACAAAAAAGAAAGGAAAAAATTGACCATTTCATCTGATCTTAGATCACACTATATCGGTCTATATATTCCAACCCAATGGAAGAAATAATAATAATGTGACATTTGATAGGTTTACTATGCTAAGAAATTATTTTACACCCGGTTCCGTTGCGGATACGAAGAAGCATACGGATCACGAGTGATTTTATTCATTATTCAGTAGAATTAGAATCATTGTGCACTTGAAATTTCGTCCAACTCTGGTTCAGGACATGTGGTACAACTATTAGATGAAGTATGTTTGATGAAGTTTGTCCGGATGGGTAATTCAAAACGTACGCAGTGGTATCATAAGCATAGCTTGGCGTCGATATTACTGAGTGCACAAATTTGAAATGAAAGAATAAATTAAGGAAGGAAAAGCAAAAGGAATGCATGATTGTTCTTGGGTCAAAACTTGAACATCATTTCATTTTGTTGATAGATTGCAACAGGGTGATAAACTTTGGATAGCCCGATCGTCTCCCTGTGATGAAATTACAAGGGTGTCCAGCATGAGGAAGTCAAGGGGTTATAAACCGCGCGGAAGCAAGAACTTCTTGCCACGGACCCCGCGAACATTAAAAGCCACCGCCGGTGGCGGGGTCGACCCTGACCTTGCCGGTGTAACCGGGGAAGGCTCCGCTTCCGAATATGTTAGGACATGCCGACGCGGCTTCGGTCGGGTCAAATGTGGAACCTCCGTAGAAACCGTTGTTATAAGGATCGGTTGACGATTCCTGCCAATGCCGAGGCAAAGGATATGACCATGGCGTCGGCACCCACATTCCCACTCGGCGGCCGCAATGTCACACCTTTCGGCCCGTAGTCGGATGGGTAGAATGGCCATGCGCACGTCCCCGGGCACTCAGTTTCAGGGTCACCTTAACAAAATGTATGGCTGCCTCCCTGCGGTTATTAGTTCAGGATTGCCACGTCGCTTAACTTATCGATTTTATACGTTGCGAAGCTTGCGTGCCTACAATTAGTCATGCATACAAGTAGATTGATTGATCATGGTACGTACCCGAGGAGTTCCGTGTTGGGCGCACTTGCCCATGCAAAGGCCTTGAACGGTTGACGCCTCGGCGGCAAAGATGACGGCGATGGTACTCTTGTCCCCGCCCGTGGCCTTTTGGACGAGACCAGCGATGAAGTCCACGGTCAAACACCTGCACCGACGGAGTAAAAACTTGTCGGTGACCTGGCGCCACTACCGTTACCCCAATGGGAGGCGCCATGCCTCTCCTCCTTGGCTGGTAGCTCTCGATGACGCGCCACCAGGCCGGACACCTGAGGCTTCAATTGTGGCGCCGCGGGGCCCCTGTAGTTGAGGGACTTGATGAAGCTCCGGATCACGTTCTTCTGGATGCGACCGGTGGGTCCGTACCACACCAGCGCTAATTTGATATTCCCGGTGAGGACAGCTCCTCCATGGTATGTAAGCCGAGCAGGTCGGCCGGTGTCGCCTCCTCTAGGGGCCCGAGCGCAGAGGAGAGAAAAGGAGCAGCAGGGAACAAGGAGGAGATAAACAATAGCAGAGGCTGTTTCGGCAGAGCAGACGCCATGGTAGAAGATCCCTGCGATTCGGCGCCCTTTGTACGTCTCTCTCACTCCTCTACGTTGGGCTTCAAGGTATATATACAAGTAAAATGGAGGAGGACTGGATTAGCTTTTGGGCAGAGAGACAGTGAGGCCACTGATTTCGCACCTCACGACCACCTACATTGGTGGATTCACCTTAAAAACACGAAACTTTATTAGAACGAGAGGGACAATCGGGTATGACGAGGATTCTAATTCTGGTGGGTTAACGCTGACCAAAAGGAAGGAGAAGCGGTCAGACAAAGAAACTGGGCACTGCATGCGTGTGTCATCAGGGGATTCCCTTAGACCTGGAGAACCGAAACGCAAGGAGTGGACGTTTTGCCAACGCAGAGCAACGCCCATTAATCAACCAAGGGAAAATTCCTAAAAAAAGGGGCTAAAAGCTTTGATTTGTTCTCAAATAAGTATATGAATGAATCTTATTTAAAAAGAAAAACCTGAAATGCCCTTTTTGTTTAAAGAAGAGCTTGACCGAAGCCATTTTTCGTCTTTTTTAACTTTTTATATTTTTTTACTTTTTCCGATTTTCATTTCTTTTCCTTTTTCTTTCCCTTCTCCCAGCCAACCCACGCCGCCGTCAGGACAACCCCCACTCGACACTAGCCTTGCCAACCCAGGCCTCAGAGTAATTCAGAAAAAAAAAAAATGAAACTGTTTGAGCTGTGAGCATTGATCAGCTCATGGAAGCAAGGGCTCGAAGAAGATGAAGAATTCCAGTGCTGCAATGGGAGCCTAGAGCTCGGTTCATTCACAATTTGGACCCCAGCAGCTGAAAGATGAGATGAGGGAATGGATCTTACATCATTTTGGGATGAAGCCCAAGCCCTCGCCCTCGCCCTCGCCCTCACTGGACAGGCAAGGCCGGAGTCACCCGAGGGCAATGCCGATCGGGCCAAGTGTGACCCTTGCCCGGTGGCTTGGGCATCCCTTGCCTAAGCGCCAACATTGGCTGATGAGGGGAAAGAAAAAAAACAGAAAAGAAAAAAAAAAGAAAGGAAGGAAAACACAAAAAAAAAGGAAAAAAAATTTTAAAACGGTAAAAGAAAAAAAGTCCTTCAGTAGAGCTTTTTTGAAACAAAAAGGCATTTCTAGCCCTTCTTTCAAAACAAAATTCACTTAACCATTATTTGAGAAAATTAGAATATTTCATGCCTTATTTAGTATCTTTCCATCATATAAACCATGAATGACGGGAGTGGGCAATGCCTTCCCCAGCATATCTGTTTCCCCAATGTCGCCAAAAATCAGCAAAAAACGTATTTCTTCGCTCCAATTACTACAAGGCAAGAGATTCATCACTTTCATTGCGGCATTGTTCGCTGTACGGATCATCATCAGACAATGATTTTGTTTAAAAAAAATTATTTGCTTTCATTATAGGCATACGCATCCTTCCTTTGGAAATAGCATTGCATATCACCCTCGAATTCGGAAAATAAAACAAGTCAAAAGAGAAGAAATGAACGACGTTGACATTATTTCAACTCACCGTGACAATAGGTGTAACCGGTACATGTAAGAATTCAGGTAAAGGCAGACAGTACATCCGATCCCCCTTCAAGTACCAACAACAGGTTGACAAAACATGCATATAAAGATACACTTTATCCGTTAACTCTCTAAGACTCAGGATTCTCTTGTTCTGGGCCGCCTATATTAGGGAATGAGCTTCTTTACATTTGGCCGATCTACCGACCTCCTTTCATCATTCCATAGCTTTGCAGTAATCGACCGGAAACCCATCTGTATGTATCTCACAACGACTGTGACAAGCTCCCTGCAGGACAAGTATTTTAGTTTGTTTTTTTTTTCTTTTTTTCCAGACAACTTCACATCTCAAAATGCTCAGATGACTAATTTATTCAATCTATTTTTACAGAAATAAGACCCAAGACCATCAATGCCATGCCGTATTTAAATTAATAAGAGCATTGTAGGAAACGGATCATTGCCAAAGTTCTGCAAAAGAAACTGCCATCCAACTGAATCTAAAAGGAAAAAGAGAAGAAGAACAAGTAGTCTCTCGTTTATCAAAAGAGCAACGGGCAACAAAGCATCGTAGACCCACATAGCTGTTAGGAAACTTACAGCAGTGAGCAAGGAGATCGACAGGCTTTCACAAAGTAAACAAACAGGTATGCATCATAATGCTGGCCATCAATCAGATAGAAACCGGGCAACCTCCGAATACACTTGAATGACATTTCTTGTACAGGCGCATGGCAGGAATATTATTATTGATATCACATGCAAATAAACAGCCTGACAAGTGGGGATGCTGATGGCATACTTGATAACCTCAAGAATAAGTGAAGAGGCTGCACATCAAGAATAGGCAAGTTAGTTCCTTGGGGCTCACAGAAACAGGATAAAGAGCCATGGCAAACGAGAACAAGAACCACCTATGCCAGATTTCTGTAACTATCTATCACTCCCAGCGTCAAAATGTAGACCAATGACCATTCTGATTCGGCCGAATTATAATTAAGCAAATCCAAAATCTGCAAGCACAATTTCATTATAATAAAAAAAAGGAATCATATTTCAAAAAACTTAAGTTTGTACATTTCCAGGCCATTAATACAAATGATCACCCATCACAGTATCCACACCTCACTCTCTTAGCAAAGAACAATCCTAGCTGTGACAAATCCAATTAGCTCATCACTTTTTCCATCCTCACGGCTATGTCAACAGCTGCCAAGCCACTATACCATGTCCATGGACAACATTTTGGAAGAACTCAGATTCGTACCTGTAAATCCAACTGCTCATTTAAGAAAAGAAACCACTCCATCTAAATATCCACATCACTAAAAACCTCAAAGGACAAAAATGTTTACGGGGCTAAGCTACCTAATGGGAAATATATCCCCATGAATCTGCTCTAAGATTTCCAGATCAGATGGGCGTATGGGCCTATAGCTTATGGTCGGATGGCAAGAGGTTAGTGTGACCATCGTCTATCAAGATCTTAATCCCCAGAAAAAACTGGATATATGTGGAGAACCTGTAGAAAGACAGCTCTTCCCATTATGCCCCATCAGCTGCCACGTCCATGCAGTAAGAACTGTAAACCAACATGGCAATTCCACTTCAAGCTCTATAATTATGTAAGGTCATATACAAGTTCATAACTAAAATAAAAGCAATAGAACATAATACGGCACTGTATCAATAATCTTGAATTCAAACCAGAGACACAGTTGCCCTGCATAATGGAAGAATGTAGAGCATCACATCAAAAGCCAAACAGATCTTAGGGTATGTTTTTTTTTCAGGGAAAACTTCACGATAAAAGAAAATGTTTTCCCCTTTTCAAGTTGGGAAATTCATTTTCCTAACTTTAAGGATGCATATTTACTTTGATGGTAAACGGTTTCCAATGAATAATCATTTTCAGCAAACCAAAACACAAAAAGTCCAGAAAACTAACTCGCCAACATTCTTTCGCTCAAACAAACACAACCTTAGTGTTCCATTTGCACAGAGAAGAAATGAAAGGCTAAAAGTAATGGCTGAACTGCCTATCGTAGCCTTTGCAGATGCCAAGTACCAAGGTTGCATGCACTCATCAATTACGATTTTGGCCCAGCGACTTCTACGGCTGATAGCAAATGATTTAATTCAGTTCGCAGACGCTCCAGTAATCAAAAGGAAAGAAGAAAACTTGTTCCTTGCAATGAACTCCTCGAAATCCCAAAACTTTTTCCTCACAATGTTTTCTTACTTTTTTCTCGTTAGAAGGTTCACATGAGTAAGTCAAAACAGTATCAAATTATTCCCTTTGTGCATGTGCAAACACTAGAGAATAACCAAAGGGCAACTGACCTTTCGCACCACACAATTCATTTTCATTGAAAAGGTAACTGCAGCCGTTAACACTTATTTGATGATACTTGAAGTAAGCTGGATTAAGCCAGACAGCATAACAAGGTAAATACGACAGTTGAATGAACAAGTAACCAAGAGAGGAGCTTGGGGGATGTCTTTTTCTTTTGTCAACAAGGAATGTGAACAATCGCCAGATTTCAGTTCCTTTAGACAATAAAGGCAGAACAGCAACCATGCCACTCATGTGGCTAATCATCGAAAACTTGAGATTCCAAATGCTATAGTCCCTTTTCATTGGTTAAAAGGGCTATGCTCAAACTTCCAGTAGGCAGCCATAGTGACAAGTACGATTGGACGATATTAATCAAAGGTGCAGAACAAGTGTTAACAAGTATAGAAGCTGCAATCTCATTAAACAGCATGTGAGTGCTATAACTGGTAAACTGCTCCATAACTCTACCACACTCTAGACACACACAGAACACCGCTGGACCACCTGCACAACACCTATTTTTACAGGCGAAATTTTTCGGGCCGATTGCCAAATTGCCCAAAACAAGGGCATACAACGAAAGTCGCAGCACTAGAGAAGCTAAGGGCGCGCATGATAACGTTTCTATTTCTCTGTTTCTGTTCCAAACCTATTCCAGAAATAGGTTTGAAACAGAAACTCGTTTGAACGCAAATCTGTTTTTCTATTTCTGAAACAAAAATCTGTTCCAGAAACAGATTTTGGCCCAAAATCAGAAACAAAAATTTTTTATTTCTAGCAGAAATAGAAAAATCTATTTCTGTTCCAGAAATCATTTCTGGAATAGAATGGTTGTCATGCGCGCCCTAAATCTTCTCAGAGAGTATAGAATCGATTTCCAAGTGAGAGGTGACTGTCTCAGAAGTAAACCTCCGGTACGAGTGTGGCCACGTTTACGTAACCAACACGAGTCCATCATCAAGCAGCCCAAAACAGGACAAAGAAAACGAGAGAGAACCAGGGGGACAAACTAGAACTTGAGAGCTACAACACCGACATGATACAAAAAGCTAGGGGTACGAAGAAGAAATGATCACCACCCAAAAAAAAAAAGGAATTAATTGTTCAGGGCGTACGCAGACACGTAGGAACGAGAAACAGCGAGGATAAAAGTAGGAGAAGCCAAGGAAATCGCGAAATTGGAACAAGAATGAACAAGGGGAGCACCAAGAAACAGACTAGGTACACACACTGATGTCATGTCGCCATGTGAATCGGGGACTGGAGACCTGGAGTTAAAAAGAGGAACTTTATACGATCGGAGACGGGACAAAGAGCTGAATTTTCTTGGAGGAAAGACGAGAAATCTTGGTATGAAATTGATTGAAACGGAAGGGAACAATTTTACCTCATGGACTGGATTGGATTGGATTGCGGGGATGGAAGAGGAGGCTGGCTGAATTTTATTTGTTTTCGTGTTGGCCGGTGGACCGAAGAGGAGATGGAAATGGAAATGGAATCTGGGAATTTCGCTTCCTTTGCTTTGCTCGCTCTTCCTGCGTTCTTGAGCTTTGCTTGCTTTCCCCCCCACTCCATCTTTTTGTCCTTTCCTTCCCCACTTCTTCCTTTTTTTTTTTTTTTTACTTTAATTTTTTGCCCAAAAAAAAAGAAAAAAAGAAAAAGAGAGAGAGAGAAGAGAAGGATCCGATTTGTAAAGCAAACTGTTTTTAGGAAAAATTTCAAAAAAAGCCTTAAATGCCATTATTTTCTCAAATAATAATTTGAAGTGAATTTTATTTCAAATAAGAACTCGACATGCATTTATTGTGTCAAAAAAAGGCTTGAAGTGCACATTATTCAAATAAGAACTAAAATGATTGTATTAATATCAAAAAAGGGCTTGAGTTGCTTTAGTTAGAGGTATTTTGGTCATTTATTATTTCATTTTATTTTTCCTTTTCTAATTTTTAAGAGATTTAAGAAAAACAAAAGGGAACACAGGCGAGAGGACTGTCCTTGGGCCTATTGCTACCGCCCCCCATAACCGATGGGGCAACGGCGATTGGCGTCAAGGTTGCCGACAACCCTACCAACCACCCATGACTCTCTCCCTCTCTTGGGTCGGGTTGGGTCAAGATTAAAATTCGCCGCCGACTACCTTGGATGGGTTACCAACCTCAGCAACCTCGATTTTGGGGTCACGACTTTAGCGAGTTGCAAAGGAGAGAGGCAATTTTGAGGGGTCATGGTAGCTTGCTGGCTCGGTAATGGCGACTGGACCTGGGCAAGGGCCAATAAGCCCTTGCCTGCGATTGGCAAGGTCCCCAATCCTCATTGAGGTGCTGGTGACCCCAATGGCCGTTGCCACTGTCCCTCCGATTGTAGGGTGACAAGCACATCTGTAATTTTGCTTTTTAAAAAAGTTAAAAATAAAATTTAACAAAAAGTTAAGATTAAATTACATTTTGACAAAAATGTCCTTCATTGGCCGAAAAATTTGGCCAGCCATTTAATTGGCAAAGTAAAGCTCTTATTTGAAATAACCATATTCACTTCAAGCCATTCTTTAAAACAAAAGTAACACTTCAGGCCTTTATTTGAAATAAAATATATTGTAGGCCCTTATTTGAGAAAGTGAGAGCACTTAAGAACTTTTTTGGAATTTCCCCTTTTTAACTTTAATCTCAATGAATTATAGTTCTACCAAAGTCTAGAATTCTATGGACAGCGACCTTCATGTTTGCTTGTCCTTCCGACATTATTATTAGTCAGAAAGTTTCTCTTTCTCGTTCTAGAAATCTTTCCATCTCATCGTCTTCTTCCATGCACATTATAACTAGACATTCTTTACTCAATACACAATACTCAGAACACAACAAATTCAGAAAAAGTTTGGAAGCACTTGAGAGAGAATCCAACAACACCAACACCTCGCTTTCACTCCTCTTTGATTCAACTTAGCATGGCTTCATAGAGGATTAGAACAAAATACACAAGAGAGTTGCATACTACTTCATAAAAGAGAGACATTGGGAGAATTCTAGCTCTCAATCCTTCTCAATATCTTTTCGAAAATCACAAACGATGCAGGATTGCCATCTCATCTTCATAATGTTGCCATTTCTTTCCTCATCATTTGTGAAAATAATCCTTCTGAGTGTTCCATATCCTTGTAAGATAAGTATACTATTAGACTTCCATACATCCCCTTCATAAACCAGATTTTGCTCATCAGACTTCTGAGATCTGCTATTTCGACTTCCTTTCTCGCTCAGTCATCCTTTTGCTACAGCACCATCTGTCGGGTCAGCAGACTCGCTCTGCAATTGAGAATAGAACTCCACCACACCCGGCCAGAGGATGAAAGTGCACCTAGGTGGTATAGTTTTGTAATAACATAAAGTTCCCTGATATGCATGCAATCATGGAGTGGCACCAGTGATGATACACCGATTCCGCATTCATAGAATACCACCAGTCATAAATCGGTGCTTCACTACGGCTTCTGCTACTGGCCGTTTTCGGTAGTCGGGATTGAGCATAGCCTGCAGGAAGGAGGATGAGAACTATTGATCTTATTAATGCAATAACCAAGGAAGAAAGATCCTTGAGCTGTGATCGTGTGGAGTCAGTTTTCTTTTTCTCACTTGTACCCAATGCTTCATGTACCTTAGATTACTATAAAATGGAGGAAGAGGTAAAAAGTAACAGAAAAAATAAAAGAAAAGAAAAATGGCACTTAATTCCAGGATGGAAGACACCCAAAATATCGTCCGGTTCCAATGTGGATTTGAGAGAAACACCAAATCAGTATTCAAACCTGAAGCAACTCCCAACCAGCTCCATCAGCTAGATCGAGAAACTTCACAGCTTCTAATAAGCGGTCATCTGCCAAACAATACCTGCCAAAAAAGATGAAGCAAATTACAACAAATAAGACCAAGGAGATACATATTCATGAATACAGGACAACAGCTAATTCTCATAACAAAAATAAGCATCTCTATTAAAGTTACTACAGCCAGTTCTCCCAACAAAGGCCCAAAATCCTGTCATACAGAATGTAGAAATCATTAAAGTTTCTGGTAAATTTTGTCATTGCTTCCGTCCATACAAGATAAAGAACGTACTTATCTTAAAAAACCAAGAAAAAGTGCTTGATTTGCCACAAGCATCATTTCACGTATCAAAGCTCCAAAACCTCTCAGCATCTGTATGTGTTGCATCAGGACAAAGCATGGAGTATTTAACACCAAAAAGAAATAAACCAATCCATACTTAACATGCACAAACAGGAAATCGCGCTTTTAGGCTGCAGCACTTCTTTCTAGAGCATATAAATATACATCCAAAGCAACCAGAGATCTAGGAGTATAAAGCATACTCTCTTGTGGCTTCAATATCAAGTTGGAAAGTATTCTCGAGTAGCCTCTGCAAAATTAAGGTTTAAAATAACCTTAGAAGATATTTGCTGTGCACTGCAAGATGTAAATGAAACAATCCCAACTATAGTGTTGCGGGAGTTAACCTTATTAAACATTTCAATATCATTGTCTTGACATTACCTAAAAAATCCAGTTGTCTGGTTCTTAAGGGAAAACCTTAAGCAACACATTGTATATATACGTAGATGTCAGAAGCCAAAAAAAAAAAAAAGGATTTACCAGTAAATCAAAAGGTTCAATCTAAAGTCCTTTCCTTTTATTTATTGTCTTTTGAAAAAACTAAATCATAGAAAAGCATGCTCTCATTTAACATTAAACATTCGACCAAAAAAAAATTAACATTAAACATGTGTTAAATCTGCCTTGTTCTAACAATCAGGAACCTTCTGACGTGGATTTGAGCCGAAAAAACAAATATAAACTTTTTTTTTTCCATGGCATGTACATACGTACAAAAAAAGAAAAAGAAAGTCGTGCCCCCAAACAAATGTTAGAAATGGTGCTTACTTGCAAAGAGAGGCTATCAATTATGCCTGATTCACAAAATGGAACAAAAGCCAGGTAAGCCAAAAGAAGACCTGCTTCATATCTGAAAAAGAATTACAAGATGATTATTCACAAGTCACAATTAAATGACGGCATATAATCTGAGAATGTAAAATTTCCAAAAAGTACATGTCATCTGCTATAGCAAAGTCTCTTTTCTCAAATGGAGTAATGGCACCAGCAGCAGCTGCACGTCTCCAAAGTTGTTCAGAGAGAATTCCATGACCTTCTTCTACATATGGGTACCTAGGCCACAGTGGATCAGCTTAAAATTAATCAAGAGAATGCTGCTCTATTAAGATCATAAACCATTGTCAAAAAAGCCTCACTCTATTGACCATGAACCAATCGCAAGACTTGATAAAGTCACATATATAAACAGATTACCAAATTAATTGCAATGACTAGGAACCGCCTAGGAAACTCGGTACCTTTCGGTATCACAGTTCTTCAGTACATCACTTTCATTCATCTAAACTACCAAAGTTCCAATTTTCAACTTTGATATAAAAGTTAATCAGATGATGAACTACAAATTCATGTGTCAATGACAAAATCATAGAAATTGACAAAAACAAAAATTCTATCAAACAGAAAAGCATGAAAACAGAAAAGGTAAACCTACAACAAACAGAAAGAATCTAGTGTTCTTCATCCAATTTCATGTTCATACAATTCACTATCCTTGCAGCAGTTCAATTAGCAGAATATGAGAGCCAGCAGTATGAGCATTGGCCCTTTTGCATCACGAGGATTCATATACAAGCAAGTGACTTGATCATACCTGACATCAACAGAAAATGCTAGGTCTCGAAGCCGTGGAACCAAGTAAGCAGCATCCCTCTCTGTTATGGTACTGCATTAATCGAACAGAATAGTCTGGTAATGCAATCCAAGACTTAGCGGTTGCAGCATAAGAGTTAAAAGGCATCATTTTGAAAAACAAAGAATGAACAGCCAGAAACGTACTTGAGAACAACAGAAGAAGGACCAAGACTCTGATGTAGCCTTTCACGCTCATGCATGAAAGCAAGACCGCGCATGGCACCTTGAAGAAGCTTAATGACGAAGAATCTTTTGCGTCGGGGACCATCTCCTCTGGTTCAAAAGTAGTTCCAGGACGTGCCTACTTGCAGAGATCGGCTCTTTGATAATTTTTCACTGGAGAATTTTGCATAGTCTGCAGCACTATATATGCCATCATTCCGGAAAGCAAGCCACTGCGAAGGGACACTATCTATCCTGCTGTAAGTCGGAAAGACATTTTATGCATTTGAGCAGAATTGGATATACTTAAACTAACCTGTTCCCCAGTTGTCGTCTCAAAGCCACCTATCAGCATCAATAGATCTGAGAGATGCCCTTTGGACTGCTCTGCATCATTGGGTAATTTGGAATAACAGAGATCAATAGAAATGTGAACGCTCGTAATTGACAAGCTTATTTCGATATCATTGGAGACGTCCTTATTTTTTTCCCCAGGTATTGGTGTTGGTGACAAATATGACCTGAGGAAGGCATGGGAATTGAGCTCGTTGGCAGCCATCATATCGGCCTCAGTACCACCAGCTCGTTGTCCAGGATACACCTATAGTTAGTTACACAGGACAACCAAATTTCGCAGGAATGATGATCTCAATGAAAGGATTGATGAATGCATCTAGCAGGGTCTTAGGCCTAGTTCAAACACAGTGACCTTAAAGATGACGGAAGAGCCAGAGAGGGGACCCTGACGACTCTGCCTTCGTAAAGCCTGAAAGAAGACTGCCACGCAAGTGAAAAAGAGGGTCACCCAGAAATTAAGAGGAGAAGAGTCGGGGGGATGCAGTGGCACCTGATTTTGACGCTGCCTTCACCGACTTCCTGGGTCTTGAACTGCCCAGAAGTTGAATTCGATTGGGGCCCGAATAGCTGCGACCCGAGGAGCGAACAGAGTAAAGACGAGAGAAGAGGGAGTGAAAGTGAAGACTGATAGCGGAGGAGGATAGAGTTACCTGGTGATGTTGATGAAGCCATAGCTGCCCAGAAGGCGTCCGACCTGGAAGGAATCGGAGTCGG
>JAGVVM010003664.1:0-27671 GCA_019149425.1 Psidium friedrichsthalianum
TTCTACCTGCAATAAGAGATAGAGGAATCGTCCCTCTTCCTCTGTCCCCCTGCTTTCCTTCTTCCTCTCTGTAATCTCCTCCCTTCTTCCGCCCTCCCCCTTGCTCTCTCCCCCCTTCACCCCTTTTCCCCATCTCTATTCCCCCCCCTTCCTCCCCCCCCTAGTACTCCACATCCGCCCCGTCGCCAGGGTCAAGGTCACAAAAAGGAAGCTAATCAACGTCCGATATGAGCCACGTCGCTTCCCCGGCTCCGTGGCTCACTGGCTCGTACGCTTCACACCCCAGGTCCCCTTTGGTGCCCACTTATACCTCTATCCGTCCCTCATTCCCCAACAAAACACTCACCACCTGATCCCCACCCAAATTAAGAATGTCCATGATAAGATCCCAACATTTTCTACGACGGTAAATCGACGAGCAATACTATAACACTAGACCCCGTCCAAGATGAATAGATTAACGATGTCGTACACAATCACCATCCATCAGCTTTCTTAATCATATGCACACTCTCTCCTGCGCACAATTCTTAGTCTCTATCATCCTGCCACTTACCAATCATCAATGAGTGGCAACTGATTTTTGATTACAGCGGATAAGTAAGTTGACTGTTGGTCAAACAATTGGACCAAACGCCCAACATTTTCCTAATATTGTATGGGACGGTCGAAACTCAATGTGGGCTGGAACTGTGCCCAGAGTTTTGGCCATATTGGGGCCTAATCGGTATCCGGGCTAAGACCAGAAGACTCGGGCCAACACCCCTCTATACCAACACCTTTCACCACCCACACAACCCTGTGGTCTCGATTAATCTTACTTCACTCAAGTTTCTTAAGCACCATGATTACGCCTACAATTATTATTGAATTAAATTAAATTCAGACTAATTGGAATTTAAATTATGCTTGTTCGACATTACTTAGAAAAATCAACTCTAACCTAAACCGAATTTGGCGCGTTGACCGTACCATGCAAGATCAAATCTTGAAAATTGGCTTGAATTCTTGGACTATCATAGTCCCTAAATCAAATGTATGAAAAGAGGCATCAAATCAGGGAAATTAAATCAATTATTGAATTTTTATATCAAGGGTCAAAGTCTTTGATTTTGACCCAAAAGTCAACCCAGTCAATCGTTTTTTTTCAAATGAAAATATGGATTATTAAAGCCTAATTATGCAGTACGGATACAAAATTGACATCTATTTATGATTTTCACAAATTTTATGAATGTTGAATAAAGTTGAACTTTTTAAGTTTGACCCAAAAAAATCAATCTAAAAGTAACATCTAACTTATAAGAATGGCACCTAACTGCAAATAAAATGGAATATGCCCCCTAATCCTTATATGCAAAATGGAACTTCTAATGCTACTAAGCGACTCTCTTTGGTCGAGAAATGGGCCCTGATCGTGGTTAGGGATCTCGAGTCTTGGGTTTTTTTTCATTAAATGGATTTTGTCGGCAAAACATCAAGCGTCAACACATAAGATTATTCACGTAGATGTAAAAATTATTTTATGATGCACATGTAAATATCTACTCCTACTCGTCATTTGGCCAAGAACCATCTCGACTAACGAGATATCGTCCCCATTAACTCATGAGAACGGAAGACAGAAACGCCTCTTTGCCATGCCTATCAGCCTATCCATCACTGGTATTCCTACATCAACGAGGAAAATGCACCAATGGTACATTGGATGACAGATGGTTTAGTCCCATAACATTCACAGGTTACTCAGCCCAATATTTCGAATATGAATCATTGGACATCACTGCGGAGTTGCAGCACCAATTTCGTACTCTGTTGCACTCACACCAGAATTGGTATTTTTTTTTGTTCCTGCGCGGTTTCATCTTTGCATTTCATCTTGATCTCCAAGGACAAGAAGCTCTCCCCTCTCACGACAGTTCTTTACACTGTCTTCCGAAATCTTTCACTACTTGTTTCAAAGATTCACCAAATAACATACATATAGAATAAATACACCACACCCGCCCATAAACATTTATTCTGCAAAACCTTACAGATTCATCATCTCCGTATTTGTCGTCGTCGAGGTCCGTCGTGAGATGCTTGCGAAAATCGCCTGGTGCATCATGGAGTGTTGTCAAAGTCGTTGGCCGTCCTCCGTCGTCGAGGAGTCAGGGGTTTTGTGGGTCAGCAGAATTGGGTAAGCGTCGTGAACGGGATAAAGAATGTTCAAGACGGTTGGTGAGAGTTGCCGTGAAGGGGAGGAGTGTTATCGAGAGTCATGGAGCATCCGATGGCCGTTGATAGCCGCCGTTCGACATCGAGGAGTGAGGCCTTTGTGGTGAGCAAACTAGGGTTATGATTTTGGGGGCGTGATCTGAGGGTGTAATTGTTCTGATTTTGGGGGCATGTTGTTTTGGTTTTAGGGCAATTTGCCCAGAAATGAAATCCAAGAGGGAAAAAAAAGGTCGCCATTTTTATTTTCCAGCGTCTACATGGGCACTAGACTGGCCATGTAGGATGGTTGGCGCTTACAGGGAATCCACGTAAGCATTTTTCAGGAGCTAAATGGCCGAACGACTGAATTAGGAAAATGTGAAAAGGTTTAGGACTAAATCAACACAATTGAAAGGTTTAAAATTGAATCGGCAAAATGTAAAAAGTTTTAGGACTGATTTGGTAAAATTAAAAGGTTTAGGAGTAAATCGGCAAAATTGCACTAGGTTTAGATTTTTTTGACAATTTTCCCCAATCATGAGCATGAAAGGGCAGGAGAAAAGGAATGTCTTCGTATCAACCTTACGATTTTTGCCATGCATCTCCTTGTGGCACGACTGCTTAGTTTGTAAATCAATGATGAATCATGGCCGCAAATGATGGTTGATGAGATGGAAGGGCTTGTAATTGTGGAGGCAAGTGTATGGTTAGCCTAATTGTCGAATTACATCCGTAGCTATTTTCATTGTTTGATTTATGATTCGATTTTGCATGAAATCGACAACACGCATGGTTGCAACAGGCCTTAGTGAGATCTACACGTGTATTCTTGCATGATGAAATACACGGTGGATGACGAGAGGAGAGTTTTTCGTTAGATGCAAAAGGCAATGCACGTTCTCCATTGTGCACTTGCTCCGGTCCCATACAACATAATTCCGGCCCCATACGACATAATTTCCTCATGCACAACAGCGAAAGAAATATGGGATCGTTTGGAGGTCATTTATGGAGGAATTGGTCACAGTAAAGAGATCAGGATTAGCGTGTTACAAGGCAAATAGGAGTCGTTCAAGATGGAGCCGGATGAAAGCATCAAGGATATGTCCGCTCGCTTTATGGGCATCATCAACGACCTAGCCCCTCTTGGTAAGACTTATATCTAAGGATGAATTAATAGCGAGTTCCTGAGATCTTTGACAGACGATTGGAACAAGTGGAAGATTTGATTACGTCTCTAAGATTGTTAGGATTCGGCACATAATCAAATCGAAGTAAAACGTAAAGCAAGAAAAGGAAATTGAGACGCGAGATTTTATCCTAGTTCACCCTTAAACTATGGCTACATCCAATAGAGAATTCCACTATAGCTTGCACCTCACATCTCTCGTTACATCCCTCAATTACAAGAGAAAAAGAGTATATATAGTGATAGCTATTCATGAGCCCAAACTAAACTGCTAAAGAAAAAATATGAGCTTAAATTGTAAAAAGCCTATGGTGTCCAGCGAGCGCTGTCCCCTTGAGACGCCCGCTGGGGCGGCTTCCCCGGACCCCCGCCCACTAGCGTGTGACAGGACCCATGTGCTTTCCTGTCGTAGGTAGTATGAACCATACCCCAATAGAGATAACTTGGAAGAGGTATTTTTTTTTTATTTTAATGTCTTATGAAGTGGAGAAAGAAAATCGGGCCAGGAAGAAAAAGAAGAAATCAATCGCCATCAAGGAAGAATTTTCAAGCATGGATGAAGCAGACGAAGAAGAGTAGCCGCGGTTGCCGTGAATTCAAGAAATTTCTTCAACAGAAGGGCTACAGAAGAAGAAGGAATTACAAAAAGCGTGATGGCTCAAGTAGACAGGATTTTGAAGGTGAGAAGAAAGACCTAACATGCTGCAAGTGTAATCGGCCCTGCTACATGAATGCCGAACATACTTTGCTCGAGAAGAAATTCAGTGGCAAATCAAGGAGCAGCAGAGGCCTTAATGTCCACATAGAGGGGAATCGAAAGTGAATCAAGTGACGATGAAGCGGAAGTTGCAAATCTATGTTTAATGGCGGACATTGCAGAATGTTTTGCTTGTTGAAGATACTTGAGCATAATTTGTCGAAAAGAAAAGGCCAAGATGCTTCGGCAGTGAGTGTTAAAGGCATACGACGTGTGGGTGTGCTTAAAAGGTGACGTTTTGTGATTGTGGCAATGAAAGATTTCGTCGAAGCACCATTTGTGGTGACAATTTTTCTATTGCGAATGTTTTGTTTTGCTCGTTGAAGGCCTTAAGCATAATTTGTTGAGCATAATTCAATTTTGCAAAGAGGTTCATGTAGTTGGGCGTGCTTGCTATAAGGACGCTAGTGATCATAAGGGGAAGTTTGATTCTGGTCGGAGAAATGTATTTTTCATGGATACTCTTCTTCTAGCAAAGCATACAGGGTTTTCAATGAAAGAACCAAAACATTTGAAGAGTCTACCCTTGTCATTGTTTTTTCCGATGCCTTGTAAGTGATAGGCGACCTCTTGACCACTAGGTCAACTATGGTGGTTTCCGACTATAATCTAGAATATTTAGTGTTGTTTCTCTGGGCTTTTTATGTAACGTAAGGTCACATATGGGTGAATTAACATTCTACTTAAGCTTAAAAAGTGGGAAGCCATATTTCAGGAGTTGGACTTCATACGTGGATAAAGGTAAGTTCTGTAGGTGCGGGCCTAGCGAAGTCAATTTGTTATTCGAAGAAGGGCTGGCTAAGATTTCTTATGAACTATGAGATCAAGAAGGTTTTACAAAACAATCACCACCATTTCCATAAACTATGAATTTAGGGCAATCTCAATGGCATCTTAGGTTCACTTCTGTCGGATTTGTCGTAAAGCGATCGCACCGTTGGATGCTCACGCTGTTATGCCCTTTAGAGGAAGTATTATGGGATCCATGGCAATGATTTACAAGACGTAGTTAAGAAGGTTTACATGTGAAAACAGACTAATTCTTTGGGCAACTTCGTTCCACCATGGATTGAATGATCCGAGCTATTGTCAGATGAGTTGGCCCCATGTTTACTTGATCTAACGATTTAAATCAATCGGTTCACGATGTACCGAGTTTAGTGGAAATATCGCGTGAAAACAAGACGAGATTCATGTTCAATTGCTTCGAGTATACATAAATAGCCAAATTGCAATGGAAGAGGGTCAAAGGAATGTTACTCGAAAGAATCAGTTTGTTGATCAAACGACTAAAATCCTTGACGTCGAGAAGCGTGAGGTCTCGGATTAACTTCCTACTTGGCACAATCATTTGACGTCATGCTACATGGAAGTAATTTCTTGCAACTTCCCTAATTGGTGATGAATGACATGCCATTAACACGTGGATAATTATTTCCAAAAAGAACTTTACTACCTATCATAATTAGATTAACGCATCAGTTACAAGTAAAAAGAGCCTGTTGTAACCTAACCAATATATATGTTTTGCAAACACATTTTGATCCATTTTCTTTAACCCGCTCTCAAGAATGAATCCAAGTCCTTCACGGCCCTCCTTGATCCATTTTCTTTGTATGGTAAATACCAAAGTCTTGTACGATGATTTTATTCGAGCACATTTACATCCTGTAAATGAAAAGCATTTCTGTATGTAAATATTCATATGGTCACAATTTTATCTCACTCGCGAAATATTACTGAGGTGCTCATATCATGCTAAAATACCATGAAGTTAGAGTGAATTGTAGCTCTTTTGAGTTGCCTTTGCATATCTTATAGCTTTCAGTGCACGACTTCTATTCCAAATCAATTACAAAGAATTGAAGTGATATTGACATGTATTGATTTTTGAAGCCGTGTATAATTTTCTCATAATTCTGTAGTTAGTAAAATAATTCAGCATTTGTTTGGTACCCGAACTGTTTTCCATTTGAAAATAAGAACGACTCTAAAATTGCATTATGTTTATATGTTAACAATATTTTCAAGTAAAACTAGTGAAAATTGATTTCGCTTGCATAATTAAAAACTACATACATGGAGAGCTAATCCAATTTCATATGATGGCATTCTGGCAATAATTAGCACCAAGATGCAAGCTATCAATAGAAACCCGGTCACTTAAACCGAAGTTTTACTCTCACCCAGACATCCTCGTTGAAAAGCCAATCATCTGAATCAAACATCACACAAAAGACTATCCGAACGAAAAATTAACAAGGAAGAAATGATAATTACTTTAAAATGTGTACTTAAATTTCAAACTCTCCAATCCCTCTTGAATGTGGGAATGAGTTGTAAAATACATATATGAGTTGTAATCAGCTAATTTAGAGGTTATTCCTTATTAGGAGTTTTTTCTTCCTACGTACGTACGTACGTACGTATGTATAGGTTATGCCTTTTTAGAAGTCTTTCCTTTTTGTGTGTGTGTGTTTATATATATATATATATATATATATATATATATATATATGCCTCTAGGTCATTGTAACATATATATAATACAAAAAATGAGGAATGATATTTTTTTCCTCTAAAACTCTATGTTAACATGGTATCAGAGTAGTGATTACTGCACTGACCAGCTCAACTAGAACACTCGAAGATTGCCATGGCAACACCGGTTTCGTGTTGTTATCATGCTGATAAACTCACCTAGAAACTACTATCGCTATTTATTATTATTATCATTATTGCATACACATAGACCCATGGCGGATCAGAATCCTACGGGAGCAGTGATTCCCCACCAAAATCAAGAGGGAATTTGACCACATAAGCACTTTTGGAGAATCTAACTACCAAATTGACTCAGATTTTGACTTAGATTCAAAAACCATAGAATGATCTTCATCATAGATTGCAGTTAAGTTGGATGGAACCAACTAAGGGTTATGGTCTCAGGTTGTTGAGATGTTTATCACAGGCAAAGCTAAGCTTGGATACATCAATAGAGATCTCCCTTAGCCTCTACCAATAGATCCCCAATTTTAGAAGTGGAAAATTGAAGGCTCAACTGTCAAAGGGCGGCCGATCAAATTAGTGAACCTGGCCTTAATTGGCAATTTCATTCACTTCCCAATAGCGAAATTGGTTTGGGATTCAATTGCAATGACCTTCTTTGATGGAATAGATACCTCTTAGGTTTATGACTTGAAGAGGTGTGTGGCTCAGATGAGACAAGCAAGAAGACCAATTGAGGCGTACTACAACAACCTTCAAGGTATATGGAGAGAGATCGACTTCCATCATCCAAACCTAATGAGGCTTCCTAAAGATATTGAAAGACATAGTATGGCTATATATGAAGATCGGGTGTATAACTTTCTTGATGGGTTAGAGACTGTCTTAATAAGGTCCGAGCATATGCAGTCATTTCCTACTATTGAACAAGCCTATGTACATATTTGACCGGAAGACTTAAGACAAACTATAATGTTGATCAATAGTGACACTATCCATGATTCAGCAGCCATGATATCCTAGGGGAATAGGAAGAATGCCAAAGTGAACCAAGAACTGTTGTTGTAGAGGGCTAAGCTTGGGGTTGAACAGGAAGGAGGAAGATCTAGCTCAGCACTATGCTAGAAAAATTCTCTTGGGGGACACTGCTCAAATTATGGAAACGATCAGCATATTAGGGATACGTGCTTTAAACTTCATGGGTAGCCAGACTGGTGGAAGGAGTTAAAGGCTCAAACACAAGTTGAAGGAAAAGTGAGAGCTTCTCTAGTGACTGGAGAGCCTCAGCTGTCATTGATACCTCACATGGATCCATAGAGTAAGCGGAATGTGATGTTAGAAGGTAATCATGGCAGTGTTTTGGTTAATTCCAATTAGTTTGACTATAATCACTAGATCATTGATTCGGGAGCTATGGATCACATGACATTTACTCTTGATGATTTTGTTCATACTTTAGAACCAAGCTATGATAGTATCTCAAATGCTAATGGATTCACCTATTCGATGACTGGGACTGGAGTTGTTGTGATTTCCCCTATACTCTCTCTCCCCAACACGTTACTTGTCTCTCCATTAGCCACCGAATTAATTTCGTTGGTCAAGTTATTGAAGATTTAAATTGTGTTGTTATAATGTATCCCCACTTTTGTTTATTTTAGGATATTCTCACGAAGGATATAATTGTGCGTGGTTCTAAGAGAGGGGGGCTGTATTAGATAGATGACTTTAGTTCCAGAAGTGCAAATCATGTTCGAGGTGCATCCATCAGTAGGGAAAAATATATATGGCTTTACATCAATGATTGGGACATCCGTCATTTGGTTATTTGAAATGATTATTTCCTTATCTTTTTTTTTTTTTAAACTTGGAAGACTTAGATTTACAATCTTAGATTTGCATATTGGCTAAGAGCCATAGAGTTCCTTTTCCAATAAGTTTAAATAAAAGTGAAATCTCTTTTTCTTTGATAAGCTCGGATTTTGGGGTATATCTCTTGTTACTTCTAGTTTAGGTTATAGGCGATTTGTGCTATTTGTTGATGACTGTACTAGGGTGATTTAGGTTTACTTGATGAGAAGCAAAAATGAGGTAGCGAAGATATTTTGGAATTTTCGTATTATGTTACAGACCCAATTTGGTGGGTAGATCTAGATTTTAAGAAGTGATAATGATGGAGAGTACATGAATGAATATCTTATGGAATATTTTCAACAACTGGCATGATTCATGAGTTGTCTTGCTCCCAAACAGCTCAGCAAAATGGTGTCATGGAGAGAAAGAATAGACACATTCTCGAGAGAGCTCGAGCTTTCCTGATTAAGAGTCATGTGCCACAAAGATTTTGGGACAATACTGTGGCTACAACTGTGTATCTTCTCAACTAGATGTTGTCTAAAGTGTTGAAATTCTAGATACCACTACAGGCACATATGTTCCTTTACCGTTTGTTGTAACTATGCCTCTTCAGGTGTTTGGGTGTGTTGCATTTGTATACATCCCAAAGATCCAGTGAACGAAACTTGATCCCTGTTCATTGCAATGTCTGTTCTTGGGATATGGTACACACCAGAAAAGGTATCGCTGCTACAACCCTTCCACCTAACGAACTTATGTCACTATGGATGTCCCGTTTGTTGAAGCTAGATCCTTTTACCCAAACTCTAATTCTTCCTTTCGGGAGAATTCTTCCTTTCAAGGGGAGACATAGATAGAAAGGGAAAATTAGTAGGAGTTTTCTAGTAGTATATTGTCCAGAGGAGGAGGAGGGGTAGAGGCAATAGATAGGCAGCCTGTGGGAATGGAGGAGGAAGCATGTTCTGATGCTGGGCAACTTTGACAAGTGCGAAAGTTGTTGAAAATGGGTGTTGTGGTGCCAAAAGAGGTCATACAAGAGGAGTTGGTGACTAGGCAAGTGGTACCGAACATTAAATAGGCCCTAACAGGAGGTGGGCAACTCTTACATGAGCAAAATGACGAAGAGCAGGTTCCCTTTTCTCCAGTACTTGAGTCAACTCTTGAGATAGTCATGAGGTAACCTCTCCTACTCCTTCTTATGTTTTTGATAAGCTTAATACTTCTATGGGATATAAACTTTCTACTAGGTAGAATCAAGGCAAGCCCTTGAGTAGATATTCGCTGGACGCTAAAGAGAATAGATTGACCTACCCTATTGGGAATCATGTGTCAACCAAAAGGTTGTCAGATCCATTAAAGGCATTTATGTCAAATGTGTCTGCAGTCCGTATTCCTTAAGGGGTATATAATACTCTGAAAGATCCCAAGTGGGTTCAAGCAATGGAGGAGGAGATGGCTACATGAAAACAAGCAAGACTTGGAAGCTAGTGGAGTTACCCAAGGGGAAGAAAACTGTGGATATAAGTGGGTCTTTTCTATGAAGTACAAAATAGATGGGTCTATAGAGAGGTATAGCAAGACACTAGCAGTGAAAGGGGTATGCACAAACTTATGAGATTAATTATCAGGAGATGTTTTCTCCTGTTGCTAAACTAAATACTATTCGGGTCTTGTTGTCTCTTGCAACTAATCTAGATTGCTCACTGCACCAGTATGATGTTATGAATGCATTTCTTTATGGTGATCTCGAAGAAGAGATTTATATGGATATTCCACCTAGGGTACAATTTACCCTTATAACCTGAGGTGGTGTGTAAGCTAGAGAGATCAATGTATGGTCTGAAGCAATCTCCACAAGCCTAATTTGGCCAATCCACTTTAGCGATGAGGAGATATGGCTATTCCCAGAGTGACTTGGATCACACATTATTCCTGAAATAGAGGAAGGTAACTGTGTTGATTATTGATGATATGATTGGACAAAATTTCTAAGCTCCAAAAGAAACTTTTTGAGGAGTTTGAGATGAAAAAACTTGGGGGTTGAAATACTTCCTGGGCATTGAGCTAGTGAAATTGACAGGGGGAATACTTCTCTCACGAAGAAAGTATGTGCTAGACTTAATGGCATAGGTGAGGATGTTGGACTCCAAGCCTACAAACACACCAATTATTCATAACCATAGGCTTGGAGAGTATTCAAATCAAGTGCCAACAAAAAAAGAAAGGTATCAAAGATTAGTTGGCAAACTAATCTTTATCTATCGTATACTCGTCCTGACATTGCATATGCGGTGAGTATTGTTAGCCAATTCATGCATGCCCCAAGTGAAGATCATATGAATGCAATATTGCATATACTTCACTACTTGAATACCTCTCCAGGGTGAGGATTGAGGTTCTTAAAAAAGGGTCATCTTGAGATCGAAGGGTTTACTAATATAGGCTAGGCCGAAAGTGTTTATGATAGGAGATCAACATCAGGTTACTTCACCTTCATGGGAGGAAATTTAGTTACTTGGAAGAGTAAGAAGCAGAATATGGCAGAATTGTCAAGTGCAAAGGCCGAATTTATAGGGATGGCCAAAGGGTTGTGTGAGCTTCTGTGACTTAAGAAGTTAATGTTGAAGATTGGGTCCACTCCAGGAGTTGAGAGGAAGATGTTTTGTGATAACAAAGCAGCAATTGACATCTCTTATAATCCAAATTTCGCACAATCATACCAAACATGTTAAGGTGGATTATCATTTTATCAAGAAAAACTTGGATACCGAAGTGATTCGGTTTCCATTTGTGAGATCTCAAGACCAGTTGGCAGATATTTTGACAAGGACTGTATCAAGCAGGGTTTTCTACAGCGCACTTGACAAGTTGGGCATTCTTGACATCTATGCACCAACTTAAGGGGGAGTGTGGGAATGAGCTATAAATTACGTGTTTGAATTGTAATCAGCTATAGATTTTATGCCTTATTAGGAGTTTTTCCTTCCTGTGTGTGTATCTAGGTCATTGTAACATATATGGAAGAAAATATACAAAAAATTGAGGAATGATATTTTTTTTTTCCTCGAAAACTCTTTGTGTTAACATCAAATACCTAAAAGCCAGTACTATGTTTCAAAGTCATGTACCAGGATAGCAAAAATATATAATTTCTTCTTCTTGATTGTGAAGATGTGGATGCATAGATGTCAACAATGCGATAAGCAACCACAAACTAAATAATATCGCATAGAGTTTTTGCAACCGCAAATGATTAAAATGTCAAATACAAAGATTATCATGCCTCACTTGAAAAAGAAAAGAAAAGTATGTATAATTTGAAAGTCACTCATGTACACAATTCTGGTTAATATAATGTTTTACAAATGCCGTGAATATAACATTTTACAAATGCTGAGAAATATCCTCATGTTCCAAAAATAAGAGACATAAGTACTTAATTCGAGATTTTTTTTTTTATGACAATTCCATGACACTTCTCTTCAATTGTCTTATTTTTCATGTTTTAGAATGATTGAAATAGATAATTGACTATTAGCAATAAAGTTAGTTATTAGCAGCGTAATAATCTTTTTCCTTAGACTCTTCGTCAAAAGTTGCGGTAGTAGAGACATACGATAATCTCAATCAACAATTTCATAAGTCAAAGTTTCATGAAAAACATATATCAAAAGAAAAGAGGCATGGCTTCACTTTCACAGGACAACGATGTCTTTCCTCGCTTCTGGTGCACAAGTCTAGCCCAGCTAGTTAGAAAATCACAGCTCATAAAAAAATCAAGCACAACAAGGGCATATTTCATTGATTCCATTAGACAATTTTGAAAAAGAAAACATTAATATTCTAGGCAATATATGGGAAAAATACATTGCTTCTCTAAGCATCTCTTAGTCAACTTCCTCCACTAATCTCTGCCGAATAGGAACACTTGATCACACATAAATAGTTAGGATGAAGTCACCAAACCAAATGCAAATCCCATATGACATGTGTAATTCAAGTTACGGTTTTGCCCTTTAGCCAGTCAAGACAAAAACACAAACCACAGGTTTAATACTCATGCCGAAATAAATCTGTCGAATTTAAGAGAAACAAGAAAACTACGTGGCTGCTTGGAAATATCTCCGAAGCTTGCTCTCAACACTTCTTGCTAATTTCAATAGCTTTTAAATTCAGAACACAATTCGCAGATTTTGATTTGAGAATTGTTTTTAGGTTATCCCATTCTTAGGATTCAAGAAATCTAAGTCCAATGTAGACAATGTTTAGCACTTACTTGCAACATAGATTCAGTCTAATTGCAGTGTTTTTTTAAATAAGATAAACTTCACAAACCCAAATTAGGGCTGACATCTAAATTTTGATGACAGTGCATAGAAATTAAGTATCAACCTGACCTCTTAATAAAAAATATTGCATATACATATTGGGAGCATTTGCATTAGTATAATTTACACATATAATTGCATCGAACCGGCGATGGGTGAATTGATTGAATGTTTTGAATTTAATTTAATTAACTGGACTGAACCCATAAGAGCATTAATTTTTTGCCAAGCCCATGTGATATTAGAGGGGCCAAATATTGTGAAACTTAAGTGCCAAGGTGAGAAATCGGTTGATTTTAAAAAGGCAAATTTGGGGAGTAGTTAAAGCTGGATATTATTTTTTTATTCAAATTAGGGTAAATAATCAAAATCTGCCTAAGTTGAATAAGGAAGCAAAAAACCCTAAACTCTACCTATAAATCCATTCATTGAGGATCTACAAAAGGGGGTCGGCGAACACAATTTTGGGAGACACCTCTACGGCCAAAGATAAGAGAGAAGTGGGCACGAAGATAGGAAGAGAGTGGCATTCTTGGTTCTTGTTTCTAGCGATTTCTTGGCGTTCAGGTTTTTTCGGTGTCTTCTTCAGCACGGTCTTATAGCCTGTTCTCATCAGCAACATTAGCGGTTCCGCAGCCACCCAGATGATTTCTAGCGACCTCCACGGCATCGGGACGTCACTCCTACATTGAACTGTTGTAGTGCCGCCACTCCGACAGCCACCTAATGCATGTCCTCTACCGGGATTCGATGTTGCTGCTGTCCGTCCTTCCGACAGTTTGCATATCCTTATCGAGCAACCTTAGCCGGCTACCGTTTAGCTTAGTCCATGTATTCTGGCTCTGCCTTTTAACCAACACACCTAGGCAAAGCGTCACGCACCAGTAACAAAGAGCCGAGCAACGACCTTACTGTGATCGGCGAGCTGCCCGATGACGACGACATAGCCCCCGATCAACAACACTGATGGAAAATAGTAAATTGTTCCCTTTTGCAGGTTCCCCAGAGCCTTGTCGTGAGCACTCACTGTCGGCCACCGCGAGACACTGCTGGTCACTAGCCGAGCTGTGTGATCCGCCATTCGAATTTGGAAACGTCCAATTTAGGTAAAAACCTTATCCATGTACATTTGATTTGACTATTGTCTAATTTAAATTACTGTGATTTACCGTGCATTATCTCTTGGGATTTTAGGGGCCACACAAATTAAGAGATTTTCCTAATTTAATAACGTGCTCAAATGGACAGTTCGATCTCCTACTAGAGATAGACTCGAACTCAGCGATTGTATGTTTCCAAATTTGGATTGGTTGGGTGGTTTTAAATTTTTGCTGTTAATTTGATGTAATTAGATTTATGCGAATAATTTCTGATGTTGATTTGGTTGCATTCAATGGTTATGTATTTGGCTGGGACCCCTCAATTTATCCTGTACAGGAAACTAAAAACCTTGAAAGCTCAACTCAAGCTCCTGAATAGGGAGGCATTCTCTAATATCTCGCTGCGCACAGCTAAAGCAAGAAATGATTTGACGGCTGTTCAAGATGCGTTGGCCTTGGACCGAGTAATGGGGAGCTTGCTGCGCAACAGAAAACCTTTCTGGTGGCCTTCTCCAATCTTCGGCTGAATGAGGAAGCTTTTTATAGCCAAAAATCGAGGATCAAATGGCTCAAGGAAGGTGACCTTAATACGAAATTTTTCCACCACTCGGTAAATAAGAGGAATCTTCATAACAAGCTCCTCTCAATCACTGACAATTATGGAAATTTGTTAACTGATATGCCACTGATTCAGGAGCATTTTATTTTATTCTTCAAGAACTTGATGGCCTCGTCTACGGTCCCTGATCTTCCTTCGGTGCAGGACATCAAGTCTGTTATTGCTCGGCCTCTTGATGCTGTCCAGATTTCATCTCTGTCTGGGCCTGTGACGGAGATGGAAATTCTTGACACGGTTTTCTCCCTCCCCAAAGGTAAGGCCCCGAGCCCTGATGGGTTTGCTGCTGAGTTCTTTCAAAATTCCTGGAATATTGTTGGTCCATCGGTTACTTTGGCTATCCTGGATTTCTTCTCTACCGGTTGTCTGCTGAAGGAACTCAATGCTACTATCCTTACATTGGTTCTGAAAGTCCCAAATGCGTCTAACCTCAATGATTAGACCGATAGCTTGTTGCAATACAATCTAAAAATGCATCACCAAGATTATAGTAAACAGACTTGCCAGCATGGTGCCCTTGATCATTAGCCTTCCCCAAACGGTGTTTGTGAAGGGACGGCGTATCAATGATAATATTCTGTTGTCTCAGGAGCTTTTCTGTGGCTTCCAGCACGAACCTTATCTCCCAAAATGTGCTATAAAGGTTGATTTCCACAAGGCCTATGACTCGGTGGACTGGAATTTCCTTGGTTAGTGCTCATTGCTTTCGGGTTTCCTGAGACTCTCACAAGGTTGATTCTTACTTGTGTTCGCTCGCCGATGTTCTCCGTGGCCATAAATGGGGAGCTCCATGGCTTTTTTCCTAGTGGTAGAGGCATTCGGTAAGGGGACCCGATGTCTCCCTATCTTTTTATTCTAGTAATGGAGATCTTCTTGGGTATCCTTGAAGCTCAGACGAGGCTCCCTCCATTCCAGTTCTTCTAGCGTTGCAAGGCTTCACGCCTATCCCACCTCTTCTTCGCTGATGATGTGCTTTTATTCTCTGAAGCAAACCTAGCATCCATCACTCTACTGAAGATTGGTATAGACAGGTTCTCTGGTTAGTTTGGGTTAAAGCCGAATTTACACAAGAGTGAAGTCTTCTTTTCAGGGGGCTCGGCATCCACACGGGTTAACATTCTGAACTCCTTTGGCTTTGTTGAGGGGTCTCTTTCCTTCCGATACCTAGGAGTCCCGGTGATAGCATCTAGATTGACTAAAGTCGACTGTGTTGCTTTGGTTAACTCGATTATGGAGCAAGCCCAATCATGGAGCCATCGGTTCTTATCCTTTGCCGGAAGACTACAACTTATTAAGTCTGTGCTTCACGCGATTCATGTGTTCTGGGCAAGTGTCTTCACCCTCCCCAAAGGGGTTCTCGCTAGTATTGATCGCATCCTTCGCCAATTCCGTTGGAAGGGTCCAACCATGGAAACTGGGGGTGCCAAAGTCTCATGGGTGGATGTATGCCGGCCCAAGGAGGAAGGTAATCTAGGGATCCGAAAATTGGGTGATTGTAACCAGGCTGCCATGCTAAAACACATATGGATTCTATTTTCGGATAAGGAATCCCTTTGGTGGAAGTGGATCCACTCGACTTTCTTAAAACTAAAGAACTTTTAGGTTGCTCGGAAGCCAACCTTTTGCTTGTGGGCATGGAAAAAGATCCTTGATCTCCGGTCCACTTTTCAAATGCGGTTCCAATGGCGCATTGGTAATGGAGAATTGGTTTCCTTCTGGTTTGATGATTGGCACCCTAGGGGTCCCTTGTATAAATTGTTTTCCGACAGGGAGATATATTGTTCTGATATACCTCGCGATGCTTCGGTGAAGGGGTTTCTTTCTTCAGCCCCTCCCCCTACTCGGGTCTCTAACATCATTTGCTCGTGGCCTAAGTTGCTCCCTCGGCTAGCACTTGAGAGGCCTAATCGCTGGCTTTGGTTGGGTCATCACTCTGAGGCTTTCTCGGTGGCTTCGGCTTGGGACATTGCTCATGATCGAGGGGTGATTGTCCCCTGGCATTCTTTATTTGGGATCGTAGCATTGCCCCTCGGCATGCCTTTTTGTTGTGGATTATCTCGCTTAGTAGTCTCCCTACCCAAACCTTGCTCCTTTACTATCGCAGGATTGAGGAAGGTCAGTGTGCATTCTGCCACCTCAGGCCGGATTCCATTGATCATCTGTTTTTTGGCTGTTCCCTTACTGCGAATTTGGCTCGGTTCTGGGCGTCCAATAACAGCCTAGCTTGGACTAATAGAGGATGGCATGATAACCTTCGGTGGTTAGCTACGAACATCGGGGACCAGGCTTTCCACCGGAAAATAGCTTAGTACTCCTTTGGGGCCTTGTGCCATCTTATTTGGAAGGAGCAAAACAACATCCTCTTCCGGAATCAAGTGTTGTTTTTACTGGCACTGAAGAAGCATCTCATTAAATCTGTTCGAGATAAAGCTGTATCCCTCAAGTCGATTGAGGATAACTCGCGAAACAGAAGATTACAGAGATGCTGGGATCTCTCGCCATTAGTTTTTGAGTGATTTCTGGCTGCTGGTTGTTGCGGTTAATGGCCTGGAAGCTGGTCTCCCCTTGTTGGGTTACTGTTATTCTATACCTTAGCTGGGGACTGTCAACTTGGATTGCCTTAGAGTGCAGTACTGCTGGGAGCTGCACCTATTCTTCTTGTTGTGACTGCTTCTGTGGTTTTTACTTTCGGCCTCCTCTTGTGGCCTGCTGGGTCTGGGCCACTGTCCTCTCCTAGTGTCATTGTTTTTGGGGCATTTCTGTTGTGCCCTTTGTTGCTGAATTGCTCGATCTTGTCGGGTTGCTGTCTTCGGTTTTGGCCCTCAGCTAACTGGCTCGTAGCTCGCAACCCTGAAGTGTGCTGCACTGATAGATGGTGCTTTGGCTTCTGCCTGCCCTGGGCGCTGTTGCTAGCCTCTCCTGCTTTGGTTTCTCAGCGAGTGTTGCTGCGCTTCGGTCCCTTCTTGCTACTGTTTCTGGGGCTGTCTCTTTGGTTCCTTATGTTGTTCTTGGCCTGCTTGTTTTGGCCTTTTGCGAACTCTTGTGTTTCGGTCTTCCTTTTGCTTGGTCCTACACCCTTGCACCCTCGATGACAACCGCATGTGTCGCCTTGGGTACAAGGTCCGTGTTTAGCCCTCCCTTGTATTTGCGCTTTGATTAGTTAATATATTTCTTACCTTACCAAAAAAAAAATTAATTTGATTCTTTCCTAATTTGAAAATACCAAAAACATTTAAATTGTTAGCTTTAAGATAGAATTTAGATTTATTCTTTCCTAACAAGACATGATAGTTTATTTGGATAGAATCTTCATGTTAAGGTATTATTTATAGTTAAGATAATATTTCGATTTGAATTGGGATTTAAGCTAGCTTAATTCCTATTTTTAAATTAGATAATACCTAACTTTATA
The DNA here is from genome assembly GCA_019149425.1 of Psidium friedrichsthalianum. Taxonomy (NCBI): domain Eukaryota; kingdom Viridiplantae; phylum Streptophyta; class Magnoliopsida; order Myrtales; family Myrtaceae; genus Psidium; species Psidium friedrichsthalianum. The sequence goes on from JAGVVM010003664.1 coordinate 17,967, forward strand.
ATTTACATTAATTCTTAATTTCAAATTTAACCAAAATATCCCTTGCATATCATTTAGTAAGTTATATGTCTTAAGTTAAATGAATAAGGTTGCACGCCATGATAGAATAGGTCATGTCGACTATAGTTTAGAATTAGTTTCACATTGCATGCATTGCATATAGCCTAGCTCTAACTTAAATCGAGAAAATAATAATTAAGACTTACTTAGAAACCATGGTTAGGTTAGGCATTTTCTTTTATTTCTTGGTTTTTACTTGAGTGTTTGAATTATTGCTTTGATGCAATTTAGTTTAATGTTTTTGGTTTATTGCATGTTTCATTCAATGGTTGTGCACCCCGGATTAATACCTCGCATGTAAGGAAATAGGTCAGGAAATTAATCCGAATTCCCTGCCAAAAAATTTTCGACAATTAAAAAAGATGGTACCTAAAGGGCATTAGCGTAATCTAGTGTAATCAAATCTCCAAACCCATTTAATTTGTAATCTGTATAACTTTCCTATAGTTTACTTAATGTTTAATCAACCTACCAAAATGATTAGTGAAAACTCCAAAATGAAATGAATTTGACATGATAATCAAACCCCAAGTTGCGATAGGTAGAGCTCAAGAGAGCTCGAGCTAAGTTTTCGGACTTAGTAGTCCCTCGACTTCCAATTTTTTCAGAAGGTCATGACAATCAACTAAGTTGCTCCTGCTTCAAATGAGGGTTTGTCTTGAATCTTGAGACCAAGGACAAAGCAATACGAGGATCCACAAAGAAAGCAATATTCTTGCATATTCAATCCATCTATCCGAGGTTATTTTCAGCCGATATCCACCTTCCCTGAAATCAAGTGCAAACATGGCTATAGTGAGAAGAAAAATCCACTACATGCAATATTCCAATAAACATATTTATAATATCGATTAATTGAAGAAAACCGGAGGAATACTTTGAATTGGCGGGTTGTGCCCAAACTTCAAGCGGGTCAGACTCATGCTGAGATAACATTAGAAGGAGCTGCTTCCTCAGAGTCGTAATTCTCCATGCACAACAGACAGGATGTTATTTTTTATTCCGCATGCTCCACAATTATCAGATCAGCACCCAACTCCCTCAGCTTAAAGAAAACGATAGGATAAAAAGGAGAGAAGAAATAATAAACAAAAGAAAATAAAAGAAAATCATAAAAATAGGCTTAGTGCAGGTGTTTTTATGGTTAGAATAATAGGAAGATAGGCTTAGTACTATATTCTAGTAGATTTGGGTTTAAATTAGATGAACCTAGGCTTGGTTTAATTCATGAATATTTGGGTTAGACTTGAAATTTTGTGTGATGGATTTTTAAGAGTTTAAGAGCTAAAAGGGGCTCGGTCCCGTTTTCAGCGTAAAAATAATGTTAAAATATTAAAACATTAAAAATTATTTATAAAAGAAATTTCAAAAATTAGAAATTTGATTAGAAATAAAGGCCTTAATTAAGGTGTCAGATTTTAGCTTTAGATTTAGCTTAATTTTATGTAGTTAGCACGCATTTAATCTAAGAGTAGTGACACTTTTTTTTATGAGTTTAGGAGGTGAATCTTTGGAAAAGAAAATAGACTCCATTTGAATTTAGCTCATGGGGTTGTTGTCCTGGGCTTAGAGTAAGCTATGTATATTATTTACCTTAATAATATCGGGTTTTATTTCTCATACCTTATTTACGCGCTGTCAATTACTTGGTTGTTTACTTATTGCATCGCTTTTCAATAAATTGTATGTTAATTTCCTTTCTAGATTAGGTTAAGACTAGTTTAGATTTTAAACGAAAAAAAAAACTCATAGAAACATTTTTATGATCATTTAGTATTGGTGATAGCATGATCACTTAGGTAAACAACCAACTAGTTAGAAGTATCAAAACAATGATAATCAAGTATCTGTACTTAGAACCTCTGGTTGCAAAGGAATCGAGACGATACTCTCACATCTCTGTTGGTTTCTAACCAATCCTAAATGATGACTCCTTGAACTATTTGGTTGTTAAAGAAATAAAAAATGAAAATCCAATATCATGTGAGCTTTGGACTTGGGAGGTCCCAACCCTTTTGGGTAATACCCCTACATCTATTGTATTTTCCCCTTCCGGATGGAAAAGGGAGGTTGTGACAAGAGAATTTATTGGCACAACATTCTTTCTATAGCATTTTTTGCAATGTTAGCATGATTCATGGAGAGTATAGTGCATAAATAAACGATAAAAGCTATTCTTTTACCATTATTTTCGCAACAACCTCATGTGATTCATGGATACTGTTGTGCCTAGCAAGACGACACAAGCTATCCCCCACATGAAACGTGTAGTAAGTAGATAATTTACCTTGATCGGATTAGACCATATAAAATAGTTATTCCATTCAAACATGACAATGAACATCAACATTATTGGAGTAAAATTAAAACAGAATAGATATCATGCTAATATACACAAGCTTTAGGGGAAGATGAAGACATTAAGTACAAGATAATAGACAAATAAATCCATCCAAATAGCAATAGATCACAATATTGCTATTTTCCCTACCTTTTCAAGAAGTGAGCACATGCATGCATGGCACTGGTCAGTATTATGATTAATTCCATTGATAGAGAAGAACATCAACAAGATTAAATGAAACCAATAAATGGACTTTAAGTTCTAATGCCAAGTACCAATTCTAGGTAAGCATGCAAGTAGAAAAATATGAAAGTACAATAAAAACTAACATATACCAACTCATGACAACTTAGCTAATTTTAAAACATAGTAGTACTAACTATACATGCATGAAGGTGAAGTCCCGCTGTCTACCCTCATCATTGCCTCTATCGCATTGATGTTCCTTTGCAGCTTTATCTCCCTTGCCACGGACCCCCATGCAGCGTATGTACGGAAAAACTGGCACAACTCCTCTAGCGTCAGCCCCTTAGTCTCCGGCATTTATATGTAATCGATCACATATATTGAGCACATGATACCAAGAAAAAGAAAGCGACCTTGCCAAGGATAATCACCTTGTATAGTGGTAAGAACACTAATGACAACACGACACTCATCAGTCGGTTCATGGCAACACTGATTGCGTCCCCTTGTACACGCAGCCTCAACGAAAGATCTTTGAGCTATGCAACCACGTGATTGGCCCTATGCCAATGGAGTAGGATGCCATGTGGAACAACAATGAGGGGATGCACATGGCCATCGCAAAAGTGGGCCTTGTGGTGTCGTGGTTGAAGGTAAATGAGGCATGTTCCCAGGAGATGAGCGAGACGATCATCTCGCCGATGCCGCTCAGTGGCAATCATCATTGCTTGACCACGCTAAAGTAGAAGATGTGGATGACGATAACAATTGTCTTTATAAAGTGGACTGTGATGGTCAAGAGGAGCTTTTCGTTTAAGTAGGTGATGTCAACCTTCTCGAAAAAGTGACAACTAAAGAGGAGGATGGTGTCAATGCTAGAGAGCCACTAGATTAAGTTGATCTCAATGGCATAGATGAGCATGTGAAAAATGCACGAGGTCAGATGGTGGGGATCCCGCCATACATCCTCCACAGTGCTTTAAATGTTAACATAAGCAACATCATCGTTGGACTCCTCTAGGATGCTAATAGCCTCCTTTATGTTGGCGAGCCACGGGCCACGGGTAGCATTATCGTTGGGGTCGGAGGTCTTGGTTAGGACGTGCTTTGCATCACCCTAGCGGCCTTGCATGATGAGCCACCGAGGAGATTATGGTATGTCGAGGACCTTGATGGTGAGTATGACCGACGAGATTGGTCCCAGGCCAACCATGAAAAGCTGACTAAGGTTGAGCTTAAGATTGGTGTAGTATAATTACAAACGTAGTTGAGAACAGTGCCAAAGTTGATAGACACTTGAATAATCGAAACAACATAAGCCCGTTAAACATGAAAAAGAAAAATTAATGAGAAATAAATAAAGGAAAGAGTTGTTACAAAATTAAGAAAATATACAAGTGAGTACCTCAGGGAAGGAGTTGAGCATGTCGAAAAATAAGGTAAGGGAGACCTCGGCAATGTGGATAGGGGCTAGCATAAGGGCCAAGCTGACAGCGACTTGGGCGACAAAGCGCCCCATGATGCATAAGGTATTGTTAGGGGTAAAGCCCATGAGGAGGGTCTTGATGAAGAAGAAAGTCCCCATTAACATGATCATGCAGCAGTGGCCAATCCAGTCAAAGGTCCATCTCACTATCGCCAACCCAAGGAGCGGAAACACATTCATGATCCCTGCCAGGATGTCAACCTACACATTGATTATCCTCTTGTCCTTCTTTATGTATACCGTCACCTCACTCATCACTCCTATGTCTGTCAAACTAGAAAAGAATAAAAAGTTAAAAAATTATTGTTATAATCACAATATTCCACGTATCGAGAGAGCATTGGACAAAACAACAAACATGAGATGATGAAGGCCTTGATAGCGCATTTTCAGGCGCTTTTTCAGGTGTAGTTTTCCACACATAGGTTCGCCGGAGGATTTGAATCATGAATCTCTTTTTCAACTCTTCTAAAACAAATGCATCATCAGGGCAAATTTTAATTTTAATTATCAACCCCCATGATGCAAATTGTTTTCTTCAAAAAAGAGAAATTCATGACTCCAATCCTTTGGCAAACCCGCGTGTAGAAAATCGGGCCTCAAAACGAGCCATCGAGGCCTCCATCATCTCCATATTTCTTGCTTTTGTTCAATCTCTCTCTATGCATGGAACATTGTGATTATAAATAAGAATTTTTTACTTTTTTTCTTTTATATTTTGGCAAACATAGGAGTGATGAGCAAGGTGGTAGTGTACATAAAGAAGGTTAAAAGGATAATCAATGTGCAGGTTGACATCCTAGAAGGGATCATGAATTTGTTTTCGCTCTTTGGGTTAGCGATGGCGAGATGGACCTCTGACTGGATTAGCCGCTGCCACTGCATGATCATGTTGACAGGGGCTTTCTTCGTCATCGAGACCCTCCTCATGGGCTTTGCCCCCAACAATGCCTTACACCTCTTGGGTGCTTTATCGCCCAAGTCGCCGTCAACTTCGCCCACGTGATAGTCCCTGTCCACATCGCCGAGGTCTCCCTTACCTTATTTTGTGGCTTGGTCAATTTCTTCCCTGAGGTACTCACTCATATAGTTTCTTAATTTTGTAGCATCTCTTTCCTTTATTTATTTTGCATCATTTTTTCTTTTTCATGCTTAACAGACTTACGTTGTTTTGATTGTTCAGGTGTCCATCAACTTTGGCACTATCCTTAACTGCATTTGTAATTATTACCACCAAGCTCAAACTCAATCTCAGTTGGCTTTTCATGGTCAACCTGGGACCAATCTCGTCAGTCCTACTCACCATCGAGGTCCTTGTCATACCATGATTCCCTTAATGGCTCATCATGCAGGGTTGCCAGGGTGACACAAAGAACATCCTAGCCAAGACCTTCGACTCCAAGGAGGATGCCGCCTACGGCTCGCTAACCTAAAAGAGGCTATTAGCATCCTAGAGGAGTCCAACAATGATGTTGCTTAAGTCAACATGTAAAGCAACGTGGAGGATGTATGGCGAGATCTCCACCATCCGACTTCGTGCATTTTCCACATACTCATCTGCGCCATTGAGATCAACTTAATCTAATAGCTCTCTGGCATCGACAACATCCTCCTCCTTAGCTGTCACTTTTTCGAGAAGGCCGACATCACCTCCTCAAATGGAAAGCTGCTCGTGACCATCGCAGTCCACATTATAAAGACAAGTCTTTGTTATTCTCATCCACATCTTCTACCTTAGCGTGGTCCGACAGCGACAATTGCCACTAAGCAGCATCGACAAGGTGATTATCTCACTCATCCCCCTAGGAACATGCCTCATTTACCCTAGACCATGGCGCCACAAGGTCTACATTTGCGATGGTTGTGTGCATCCCCTCTTTGTTGTCCTACATGGCATCCTACTCCTTCGGCCAAGGGCCAATCATGTGGTTGCATAGCTCAAAGATCTTCCCGTTGAGGCTGCATGCGTAAGGGCACACAATCGGTATTGCCATGAACCTATTGATGAGTGTAGTGTTGTCATTAGTGTTCTTGTTGCTATACAAAGTGATTATCCTTGGCAAGGTTGCCTTCTTTTCCTTAGGATCACGTGCTCAACATGTGTGATAGTCTATATATAAATGCCGAAGACTGAGGGAGCTGACGTTAGAGAAGCTATGCCAGTTTTTTCGGTACATACGCCGCATGGGGGTTGGCAGTGAGGGAGATAGACCTGCAAAGGAACATCGATGCGACAGAGGCAACGATAAGGGTAAACAACGAGGTTTCACCTTAATGTAGTAAAGTTAGTACTACTATGTTTTCTAAATTAGCTAAGTCATCATGAGTTGGTAGATGTTAGTTTTTATTGTACTTTCATATTTTTCTTTTTTACACCCTTAACTAGCATTGGTACTTGGCTTTAGAACTTAAAGTTTGTTTGTTGGTTTCATTTAATCTTGTTGATATTCTTCTCTATCAATGGAATTAGTCTTAATACTGACCAATGCCATGGCATGCATGTGCTCACTTCTTGGAAGGGTAGAGAAAATAGCAATATTGTGATCTATTGCTATTTGGATGGATCTATTTGTCTATTATCTTCTACTTAATGTCTTCATCTTTCTCTAAGTTTGTTTATATTAGCATGATATCTCTTCTGTTTTCATTTTACTCCAATAATGTTGATGTTCATTGTCATGTTTGAATAGAATAACTATTTTATATGATCTAATTAGATCAAGGTAAATTATCTACTTATTGCACGTTTCATGTGGGGAAAGCTTGTGTCGTCTGTTAAGCACCACAGTATCCATGAGTCACATGAGGTTGTTATGAAAATAATTTGAAAAGGAATAGCTTTTATCGTTTATTTAGGCACTAGACTCTCCATGAATCATGCTAACATTATGAAAATGCTATAGAAAGAATGTTGTGCCAATAAATTCTCTTTTCGCAACCTCCCTTTTCCATTCGGATGGGGAAAATGCAATAGATGTAGGGTATTCCCAAGTTGGGACCTCCCAAGCCCAAAGCTCGCACGACATTGGATTTTCATTTTTTGCTTCTTTAACAACCTAATATTCAAGGAGTTGCCATTTAAAGACGTGAGAATATCATCTCGATTCCTATGCAACCAAAGGTTCTAAGTACAATTACTTTATTACCGCCCTTTCGATACTTCTAACTAGTTGGTTGTTCACCTAAGTGATCATACTGTGATCTATTGCTATTCAGATGGATCTATTTGTTGTTAATCTTCTACTTAATATCTTCATCTTTTCATAAAGATTATTTATTATAGCATGATATCTATTTTGTTTTAGTTTACAAGATAATGATGATGCACATTATCTTGTTTAAATGGAATCACAATTTTACGTGGTCTGAACCAATCAGGGGTAATGTGTCTACTTACTACACGGTTTATGTGGGGATAGCGTGTATTGTCTATTTAGGCACTATACTCTCAATGAATCATGCTAGACATTGTGAAAAATGCCGCAGAAAGAATGTTGTAGCAATAAATGCTCTTGTCACAACATTCCTTTTCCTGTCTGAAAGGGGAAAGGCCAATAGGTTTAGGGGTATTACCCAAAAGGGCGGGGACTCTCTCATGCCCATACCTCTCACAACGTTGGTTTAGGGATGAGTGGTTCTAGGTTCTGTATAGGTTCCATGGAACCTGAAATGTGTCCATTTAAAAAGGTTCCTCATTTTTTGAACCTAAAACTCACCATAAAGCCTGGAACTTAACCCTGTTACCGGTTTCAAATCGATTCCAGGTCTACTTAAGTTTCACCTGTATTTTTTAATTGAACGACTACAGTGAATCATCATCTTTAATGACCACTGTTTACTTCTACAATCCACTAACTATGTTTAGATGCAAGGACAAGTATGCAACATTTTGCAAGTAAAATTCTCAGCTATAAATATTGTCGAAAAGACAAGCTCAAATTAATGCTTCCAAATTAACACTCATCATCCGATGTAATGGAATATCGTAAAATTGCCCGACAACATATACTCAAAAAAAAAAAACTTATTTCAAGTTACAAGTTACAGGTTCTAGTTCCAGTTTCCAAGTTTCAAGCTCCAAGTGGAACTTAGAATATGCCCATCGAATTAAATTCCTCAATTTTTGGAACCTGAAACCTATCTTGTATACTTTGAAATCTAGAACCGAAGCAACTTTCCACCGGTTTGATTTCATATTCTACCTTAGAAGCATGCTCATCCCTAGTTGGATTTTCATTTTTTTTTAAGTTATTTAACAATCTAATAGTTCCAGGAGTCGTCATTAGACATTTGGGGTCGATAGGAAACCAATCGAGCCACAGGAGTGTCGTCTCGATTCTTACGCAACTAGGGATTCTAAGTACGGTAACTTGATTATTCTAATTGTCTTATTAGCGGCCATTTCGGTGCCTCTAACTAATTTGTTGTTTACCTAAGTGATCATGCAATTTCAATTATAAATTAATCCTAAAAATATAACCAACACTAAATGATCATGCAAATGTTTTTTGAGTTTATTTTCTTTAAACCTAACACTCAAGTTTATAAAACCTAACAGCTTAATTAGGGTGTTTATTCTCTAACCAAGTTCCTAATTTTTTTGAATTTTAGTATTTTTTATTTTTGCATTTTTTATAATAATTTTTAATATTTTAACATTATTTTTACGTCGAAAATAGGGATGAGCCCGGTCTTGCTCTAATGTGGACTAAATTAGGCCTGGCCAAAGACACGGCTTGAGCTCAATTACACGAAGCCCCTTTTAGCTATTAAACTCTCAAAATTCCATTTCGCGAGAGTTCAAGTCAAATCCAAACATTCATGAATCAAGCCAACATTCATAAATAAAGCCAAGCCCAGGTTCATCTAATCTAAACCAAGCCCGAATCTACGGAATATAGCACCAAGACCATTTTCTAACCATAACGCATGCTCGCGGCTAATTTTCTTTTGTAGATTCTCTTTCTTTTGTTCTCATCGTTTTCTTAAACCTACTAAGAAGTGAGAACGCCCCACCTCCATCAAGACTTCCTACACCAAAATCATGAGAACACGAACAAATACTTCACAATCAAACGCACAGACCCTCACCGGACTTCAGCACCAAGGCCCCGCTGTGAGCGTCCCTAATCACCGAAATGCCACCATTGCGTCACAAACTCATCCTACGATCATCCCTCGCATCATAGATTCGACGTCACCACCTCACCGGCGAACACCATTGAATACAACCGATAACATGCCAACAGACGCCCAGAATAACCCCGAATCCAGAAACATACGCGAACTTAGTTCAGGCATTTCAAGGGCTGAGGGTGGGCGTACTAAACTCATCCGATGCTCGGACTCAATCCGAGACTCACAAAAATCAGCAACAAGACAGACATCGAAAGATAAACGCACGGCCAGGGTCAGAACGCGCCGCGATCGGGACGACGATATCAGTTCAGTGGCTCTGCAAAACAGGGGTGAGCAGGAGACCGAAACTTATCTGGTTAACGCGGCGTCGACGAGCGGCAGTGACAGAGAAACGAAGCCGGGCCTTGATACCGAAGTGAGAGGACTTCTCTCCCTCTCTCTGCTCCCTGTTTTCCTCCGGTCTCACTTGTTTCTCCCTCTCAAGATGCCC